>BLSH010127149.1:70578-83366 GCA_018402905.1 Glandirana rugosa | reverse complement strand
TAGTGGTAGGAGGGGAGATTTGGAGTGGGGGAGAGGATTTGTGCTTGGAGGGGACATTTGAGGGGTAGAGGTTTTATGCTAGGAGGGGGTGATTTTTCTTTTGGGGGGGTAAATTTGTGCTGAGGGGATTTGCAGAGAGGGAGGATTTGAGCTTGGAGAGGGGGGGTGGGGGTTTTGGAGGCAAAAATGTGTGCTGGCAGGGGGGGGATTTCAGCATGGGGGGCATATTTGTACTGGGAGGAGGGGGGATTTAGGCTCTGGAGTGGCAAGTCAGCAAGCCTAGACTGCGATCCACCAATCACCTGTCCAAGATCTATTGGTAGATCGCAATCTGCTGGTTGTTGACCCCCGCTGTAGATCACACACAGGTGGTAACTGTTGTAGCAACCCAGACTACACATCCCAAGACAATCAATTTTATATTCTTAGATTGTAAGCTCTAAGGATCAGGGCCCTCTGATTCCTCTTGTACCAAATTGTGATGTAACTCTACTGTCTGCCTCCATTTTGTAAAGCGCTGCGCAAACTGTTGGCGCTATATAAATCCTGTATAATAATAATAATAATAATATTCTGCTCTGCGTGTTTCTGTTTATTCTGTAGTTCAAGGACTCTATCAGGGATGTGCAATTAGCGGACCTCCAGCTGTTGCAGAACTACAAGTCCCATGAGGCATAGCAACACTCTTAGAGCCACAAGCATGACACCCAGAGGCAGAGGCATGATGGGACTTGTAGTTTTGCCACATCTGGAGGTCCGCTAATTGCACATTATGGCAGAGAGGGGCGGAGGACACTGAGCGGTTGGCAAGGTAAATAAGTCTTGCAGCAGCACTCATTATTGACTGAAGGGGGGATAGTGTATGCAAAGGTAATCCAATGAGGAGAGAGTTGCAGTAGTCGAGGCGAGATAACCAGAGAGTGAATTAGAAGCTTGGTGGTGTCATTGGTTAGAAAGGGGCGTATTGTAGGGATGTTGCGTAGGCTGAGGCGGCATGATTTGGACAGGGATTGGATGTGGTCTTGAAAGGACAATTTAGAGTCTAGGGTTACCCCTAGCACCCTGGCATGTGGGGATGCACTAATAGTTGTGCCATTGACCTTAACAGAGAAGTCAGGGGAAGGGGCACGTGGGGGAGAAAATATAATGAGCTCAGTTTTAGATTCAGTTTGAGGAAGTGCTGTGACATCCAGGCTGATATGTCTGTTAGTAAGGCAGTGATCTGTGAGGAGACTGATGGGGTGAGTTGATGGGTAGAGAGATAGATTTGGGTGTCATCGGCATATAAATGATAGCGGAAGCCATGGGAGGTGATCAGCTGACCCAGGGAGGACGTGTAGATCGAGAATAGTAGGGGTCCAAGGACAGAACCTTGGGGGACCCCAACGGTGAGAGGAGTTGGAGAGGAGGAAGTGGAGTTGTAAGTGACACTGAAGGTGCGGTGAGATAGGTAAGATTCGAACCAACGGAGAGCACAGCCATGGAGACCAAGCAAATTGAGTTTTTTGAGTAGGAGGGGGTGATCAACTGTATCAAAGGCAGCGGAGAGGTCCAAGAGTAAGAGTATGGAATAGTGACCGTTGGTTTTTGCTGTTAGTAAGTCGTTTGTGAGTTTTAGGAGGGCCGTTTCTGTGGAGTGGTGTGGACGAAATCCAGACTGAAGGGGATCAAGAAGGTTGTTTTCAGTGAGGTGGTCACTCAGTCGGTTGTAAACTAAACGTTCAAGGATTTTGGAGGCAAAAGGGAGTAAGGAGAGGGGTCTTAGGTTGTTAAGTTTGGTGGGGTCCAGTGTGGCCTTTTTTGGTATGGGAGTGACTAGTGCATGTTTTAGAGGGTTGGGGAAGACGCCAGTAGAGAGGGAGAGGTTGAAGAGTTAAGGAGTGTAGGATGGAGTCAGAGGGTGACTGTAGTAGTTGAGAAGGAACAGGGTCTAGGGTACAGGAGGTTAGGTGGGCGTTAGAGAGAAGTTTAGCGACTTCCTCTATGGTAGCTGGGTTAAATGAGAGTATTGATTGTGCAGGAGGACAAAGAGTGTGAGGGGGGGTGAGAGATCTGTAGAGAGGAGATCTCGAGACGAATTGTATCAATCTTATTTTTAAAGTGATGAGCAATCTCCTGGGCAGTGAGCAAGTTGGTGGGTGGAGGTAATGGAGGACGAAGTAGAGCGTTAAAGGTAGAAAAGAGTTGACGGGGGCTTCGTGAGAGGTTGTTGATAAGAGTGATAAAGGAGGTCTGTTTGGCAGTGTGGAGGCAGGAATGGTATTGTTGGAGGGCAGATTTATATTGGCTGAAATCTTGCTGTGACTTAGTCTTACGCCACAGACGCTCAAGAGCACGGCTCTTTTTTTTGAGGCTTCTGGTATCGTCTGTCTGCCAGGGTTGTAGTGGTCGGGGCCCTGGTTCTGTGTGTAGTGAGGGGGGCCAAGGTATCTAGGGTGGATGACAGTGAGCTGTTGTATATAGAAGTGGCCAGGTTGGGGCAGGACAATGATGAGATTTTGTCGTAGAGACAATCTGTAGCAGAAAAAAGAAGAGAAGGGTTAAGATGGCGAAGGTTTCTACGGGTAATTGTTTGGTAGCTGGAAGGCAAGGAGGAGGAAGACAAGGAGAGAGTGAAGCTAATGAGGTGGTGATCAGAGAGAGGAAAAGGAATGTTGGAGAGGTTGCATGGAGTGCATAGGTAGGAGAATGAGGTCAAGGCAGTTGCCATCAGTGTGGGTAGAAGCATTGTGTCCATGTTTTAGGTCAAAAGAGGAAGTTAGCCTCAGAAAGTTAGAAGTAGCAGGGGTGTCAAGATTAGCAGGGATGTTGAAGTCGCCAAGAATGATTGTTGGAATTTCAGAAGAAAGAAAGTAAGGCAACCAGGCAGTGAAGTCGTCAAGGAAGCTGGATACCGGTCCAGGAGGCCGATAGATCACAGCAATTCTCAAAGAAACTGGAGAAAATAGAGGAATACAGTGAGCTTCAAATGAGGAGAGGGACAGAGAGGGTGGTGGATGAATAACTTGAAAAGTGCTTTGAGGGGATAGGAGGATTCCAACACCCCCTCCTTTTTGTCCACTAGGCCTGGGAGAGTCCACAGGAGGCCACCATGGGAGAGGGCAGCCGAGGAAGAGAAGTCAGAATCTTGAAGCCAGGTCTCTGTGATTGCAAGTAGGTTGAAGGAGTTTGTGATAAATCCCTGGACTCTATGGTTAATCAGCAGCTTGCATGAAAAGTTCACTTTTTTATGGTTTTTGAGACGCGCCTTTCACAAAACATAAAAAGTGGCATTTTTACTGACGTCTTTGCATGACCGTGTGGCAACCCGCACCATAAATCCCCAAACTTTTATTCTGCTTTGTTTGCTTTTCTGTTTATTATGCGGCTCTGTGGCGATAGAGGTAATCAAGAGCTCACGTGCAAAGTTCAGAAGTACATTTTCCTGGAAATTGATACACTTCCTCTACAAACAATAAAAATTGGCATTTTTACTGACATTTTTACTGACATTTTTACATCACTATATAGCAACCCAGACCATAAATACCAAGATAGTGAAATATGCTTTGTGCGTTTCTGTTTATTGTGCAACGTAATACTGATATGGGTAATCAGTAACTTACATGCAAAGTTCAGAGGTTTCATGGTAATTGATAGACGCCCCGTACAAAAGATAAAAAAGCAGCATTTTCCCAGATAGTCTCATTTATCTCGCTGCCAGCAATGGATACGGTCGCCCTTCTAGAGGAGCTGAATTGTTCCATCTGCCTGAACGTATACAGAGATCCGGTAGCACTGAGATGTGGGCACAGCTTCTGCCGGGTTTGTATCACCAATATCTTGGAATCCCAAAGGTCTTCTGGAGTCTACAAATGCCCCCAATGTAGAAAACGATTTGAAGGGGAACCATCGGTGCAGGAGAACATATCTCTCCGTCATATAGCCGATCACTTCTTGTCTATTCAGCCCAAGCAAGAGGAGACCGGGATCATCTGCACCTACTGCATTCATTCCCAAGTAGCGGCCGTTAAAACCTGCGTGCTTTGTGAAGCTTCACTGTGTGATAATCACGTGAGAGTCCACAGCAAGTCACCAGAACACGTCCTGGCCGACCCTACCACCTCCTTGGAGAGCAGGAAATGTTCTGTCCACCATGAGATCCTCAAGTATTTCTGCTCTGATGATAACGTCTGCATTTGTGCAACTTGCTCCTTGGCTGGAGACCACAAAGGCCACCAAGTAGAGGGTCTACCAGAGGCCGCTGTTAAAATGAAAGAGACCTTGAAGGAAGTCCTGGAAAAACTGACCTCCAGCAAGAAGAAAACCGAGGACAGGCTGCAAATTCTACAGAAGAGCAAGACATCGGTGCCGGAAACCGCGGCTGACATTAGAGGGAAAGTCGTCAACCTTCTGAAGAACATCAGGGAGCAGTTGGATGAGTTGGAGAAGAAGACCTTGACTCAGATCTCAACACTGGAAGAAAAGGCATTAAAAGCGGTGTCTAATCTGATCCAGAAGCTGGAAGAAGACCAGGAAGACCTCACCAAGGAGATTGCCGACACCGAGGAACTTTGTGAAATGGCCGACCCTTTAAGTGTCCTACAGGCATGTGAAACCGACACGGATGAGGTAGAAGAACAAGGGACTAAAATAACAGATCAACAAATTTGTTCTGCAGGAAAATTAGATGAAGGCCTGGTTTTCGAGACTTTACACATTGGATTCTGTGATATTATGACTGATATGAAGAAACATCTTCAGATATACGAAGCAACCAATATAACACTGGATGCAAATACGGCGTCTACCAATGTAACCTTATCAAACGACTGCAAATCTGTTTCCAGCAACAACCAAAATACGCAATGCTATAATTCCGGTCCTCAGAGATTCAAGCAGAATGCCCAGGTCTTGAGCTTGGAGGGTTTGGGTTGGGGACGATGCTACTGGGAAGTTGACACTCAGAGGGCTGACAACTGGATAATAGGGATGGCCTATAGCAGTATAGACCGAGATGGACTTAAATCATGGATTGGGTCCAACAACAAGTCTTGGGGTATCCGTAGGGCAGGCTACACCTACTTAGCAAGACATAATGGTAAGGAAATCTCATTGTCGGGAAGTTTTGGTCAGGGACAAAGAACCCAGGGACAAAGAATCAGAGTGTATCTAGATCATGGGGCTGGCCGTTTGTCCTTTTATGAGCTTAGTGACCCAATCAGACATCTACACACCTTCGATGCCACCTTCACCGAGACCCTTCACATAGCTCTGTGTGTATCTAATAGTGTATGGATTAGGATTCTAAGCTAGGAAAAATAAATACCAGGGTGATTAAAGTGTAGCTAAAGGCAAAACTTTTTTCGTTCTTTTAGTTTTGGAGAGAGTGGAGAGGGGTAAGAACGACTGTTTTTATTGCTGTCTCCGTCCTCATTAGAGAGATTCACCCTCTGTATTTGTCCTGTTCACTATTGTGTGAAAGAAAATCCCAAATTTTAGGTTATCCCCAGAACAGGAATCAAGGGGAAATCTTCCAATGGGGGCACTAGGTCTGGGGATTCCCTAACTTTGGGGGGATTTCCTCTCACTTCCTGTTTGGTTATGGGACAGGAAGTGAAGGGAAATCTCCCCCAATGGGACAGAGATGACAAAAAAAAAAAACCTGACAGAGGTCATAACCCAAAAAAAAATGTTTTGCATTTAGTTGTAGTTTCTAATTTAAATGGTATAAACAACTTCAATCTTGCGAATATGTATTTTAAAAACAGGTAGTCTTTACTTATTAACCACTTCCTTACCCGGCACTTAAACCCCCCTCCTGCCCAGACCAATTTTTGGCTTTCAGCGCTGTCGCATTTTGAATGACAATTGCGCGGTCGTGCGACGTTGCACCCAAACAAAATTTGCGTCCTTTTTCCCCACAAATAGAGCTTTCTTTTGGTGGTGTTTGATCCCCTCTACGTCATTTCTGATCGCCGCTATAAACAAAAAAAGAGCGACAATTTTGCAAAAAAGAACAATATTTCTTACTTTTTGCTAAAAATACAAATCCAAAAAAAAAATATTCATCGGGTTTGGCCAATTTATATTCTTCTATATGATTTTGGTAAAAAAAAAAAAAAATCGCAATCGGTGTTTATTGATTGGTTTGCGCAAAAGTTATTGCGGCTACAAACTATGGGAATTGATTTATAGCGTTTTTATTATTTTTTTTACTAGTAATGGCGGCGATCTGCGATTTTTATCAGGACTGCGATATTGCAGCGGTCATGTCGCTGGCCAGGACATAACAGATCCCAGTGACAGGGATCAGTAGATCTGCTAGGTCCCCTGTAACAGAACGGAAAACCGCCGTGTTTATATCGGCGGATTCCCCGTCCTGCAGCTCTGTCAGGTGATCGCAGGTCTCGAGCGGACACCGAGTCCTCCCAGCACGCGGGCACGCCCACGTAGCGTGTGGGGGCCGCGCGTGCCTCCGCCAGGGGCACGCCGGGAGCGTGCACAGGGCCCGGAAATTCAGATCCACGCTGGAGCTGTACTTCGGCAATATCGCGGATCTGGAGGGGTTAAAAACAAAGTCGTCTTACAAATAAAGGCAAAGTGTAGAGGGATTAGAACACTTATTAGGTCACTATTGCTGTCTGTGTCCCCTTTGGGGAGATTCCCCCTCTCTATTTATCCTGTTTACCATTATCATTGAAAGTAATAGAAAACCCCCACATTTTGAGTTCTCCCCAGAAAAGTAATAAAATGAAAATCTTCCTATGAGGCAGGGGCGTAACGATAGGGGTTGCAGGGGTTGCAATTGTAACCGGGCCCCATGCTCCAGGGGGCCCAGTGTGCCTCCCTTGTACACCTGGATAGGAGGGATGGAGGGGGCGGCATTTAGAGGAACTAATCTCCTCCATTTTCCTCCTAATGCAGGAGATTGGTTCCTCTATATAAGGGATATGCAATTAGCGGACCTCCAGATGTTGCAGAACTACAAATCCCATGAGGCATAGCAAGACTCTGACAGTCACAAGCATGACACCCAGAGGCAGAGGCATGATGGGACTTGTAGTATTGCAACAGCTGGAGGTCCGCTAATTGGATATCCCTGCTCTATATGCTGCCCCCGCCGCCCCTCCTATCCAGTTTACTTGTCTTCTGCTGTTCCCAGGGTCCCTGTGTCCCCCCCCCACAGAGCTGCTGTCTTCCCCCCTCCTGTAGAAGATGAGTCATGATGGAGAGATGGGAATGGGTCGGTAAATTTGTCATTTACCCCCTCCTTCCTTTTCTGAATGGACAGAGTCAGTGATTGGTACCAATTGGTTCATTCATAACTGAAGCATAGTAAACTTTTGTTACCATACTTCCGCTTCTGAATGAATGGGAGGCTCGGTGCACGACTATTCGTTTATTCGGTGGGACCGTAATAAAAGGGACCCACGATAGGCGTAAAGGGCCCCAGGATCAGTGGGAAGGGCCCTGACCAGGGGCCGGAAGGTTCTAGTTACGCCTCTGCTATGGGGACACTAGTTCTGGTGACCTGGGGGTCCCCAAGGGATTCCCTTAATTTGCAGGGATTTCTCACTTCCTGTTTGGCTATGAGACAGGAAGTGAAGGGAAATCTCCCCGATGGGACACAGATGGCAAAAAATTGTCAAAGCTTAATTGAAAAAGCTGAAGTTGGGAGCTGATTGACTGATTGACAGTTTTAGTAATTCAACCCCATAGTATACGAGAGCTGCTTTACCTGCCAAATGATTTTTGATTCAGCCCATCCAATTTCCAGAATTAGACAGCTCCGTCATACAACACAGCCCTGTCTAGAAGGGGGGAGGACCTGATTTTTCTATACTGCGATTTCATTTACTAAAACTGAAGAGTGCAAAATCTGGTGCAGCTGTGCAGAGAAACCAATCAGCTTCCAGGATTTATTGTCAAACCTTCATTGAAGAAGCTGAAATTAGAAGCTGATTGGCTGCCATGCACAGCTGCACCAGATTTTGAGTTCTTATCTCTCGGTCACTCTGCTCTCTCCTCCTGTCAGCATGTTTCTTATAGCACACCTGATCCTTGTGCTGCTTCTCATTTCCCCTTGCTGGGCTCTGCTATACTGTGGACCAGGGGTGTCAGACTCATATCATTTCATAGTGGGCCGCATCAGCATTATTATTGCCCTCAAAGGGCCGGTTGTATGTGTAATACTAAATGTCCAGAGCACCCCGTCCCCCTTACATCAGATATCAAGAGCCCCCTCACCATCAGAAGTCGAGAGCCCCCTACCCTCTATTACAGGGATATGCAATTAGCGGACATCCAGCTGTTGCAAAACTACAATTCCCATAATGCCTCTGCCTCTGGGTGTCATGCTTGTGGCTGTCAGAGTCTTGCTATGCCTCATGGGACTTGTAGTTCTGCAACATCTGGAGGTCCGCTAATTGCATATCCCTGCTCTATTACATCACAGTACAGCCCCCTTACATCGTGCTGCTGCTGGGAATGATGCGCTGCTGGAGGAAGACCAAAGGAGGGCTGGAGCTCTTCTGCAGCCACAGGAGAGGTATGAGGGCCACATAAAATGGCCTGGAGGGCCGGACTTGGCCCCGGGGCCTTGTGTTTGACACATGTGCTGTAGATTGTAAGACAATGACACCAAGTCAAAGTAAGGTACCTACATATTTACTGGTGTATTAAATACAGAAATGCAATAATGTGCGCCTATTGTCTGCAACTCAGCTTTGATAGTGATCTCTATAAAACATGAATGATTAATTGTTCTTCCTAAAGTAATCGCAAAGTAAGATGAAAGTAATGCCAACAAATTCCAAATAATAAATTACAAAACCATTGTGATTGGTGGACTAATGCCCCTTTCACACTGAGGTGCTTCTAAACTGCCAGCAAAACACTGAGCGCTTTTGAAGAGCTTTGCAGGCGCTTTTGAAGAGCTTTCCATTCATTTCAATGGGGAGGGGCGTTATTTCACCGCCCTGCCAGTGCACTGCCCCCGTGTGAAAGCATTCATTGGAAATACGTTTTCGTGAGCTTTTCAGGCGCTTTTTTTTTAGCGTGAAAGCGCCTCAGTGTGAAAGGGGTCTCAGCATGCGGAGAACGGGCATCAGCTGGTTCACTTGTGGGTATAGTTGCTGTCTTGGGGTAGAGAGTGGAGGGCAGAATGTTGGATGTTCTATAGATGAAATATTGTTACTAATAATACTAAAGATAGCAAACAGATCTCTAAGGCAATACAAATAAATGATTCTTATAACAGCCCTATGATTTATACTGCCTATATGGTTGTTGCTTTTTTCACTTTTTATTACTATTTTATGCCTATGGTGGCATGCCATGGGGCCCTGGTATTTTTGTTGGCACGTTTGGGTTGAATGCACTGTATTTTGGGTGTCACCAATTAAGGGGTTCAAAAGGTGCCAGCAGAGGAAAAGAACTTCTAAATGTAATTAAAGTGATTGGAAAGTCTTGTTTTAAAAATAAATAAATAAATTACAGACCTCTTATATTTACCTCCTTTGTGCAGTTGGTTTTGCACAGAGCAGCCCCGGTCCTCCTCTTCTCAGGTCCCTGCTCACTGCTTCTGGCTTCCTATCGAGTGCCCCCTCAGCCAGGGGAGGGCTGGCAGCCTTAGGCCTGGGGGGGCAAGTCCACTCAAGTGGCCCATTGAACGACTGAATCAGCTCACCATCCATGCCCACCTGGTTTTATAACGGATATTGATGTTATAAAGCAAGACAAATATGATTCAATGTGGTAACATCATTTCATGTTAATAGCAATAAAGGAGGTTTAACAAAAATAATGCATCAATGCAGCTCATCAGTGCCCACCAATGCAGCCTCACCAGTGCCCATCAATGCAGCCTCACCAGTGCCCATCAGTGCAGCCTCATCAGTGCCCATCAATGCAGCCTCATCAGTGCCTATCAGCTCAGCCTCATCAGTGCCCATCAATGCAGCCTCACCAGTGTCCATCAATGCAGCCGCACCAGTGCCCATCAATGCAGCCGCACCAGTGCCCATCAATGCAGCCTCACCAGTGTCCATCAAATTCAACCTGATCAGTGCCCATCAATGCAGCCTCACCAGTGTCCATCAAATTCAACCTGATCAGTGCCCATCAATGCAGGCTTGCCAGTGCCCATCAGCACAGCCCGATCATTGCCCATCAATGCAGCCTCGCCAGTGCCAATCAGCACAGCCTGATCAGTGCTCATCAATATAGCCTCGCCAGTGCCCATCCAATGCAGCCTGCAATGCAGAGAGAGGGGTGCCGCCGCACTACACAGAGCGGGGATCTCCCACTTACCTGATGCGGCCGCTGTCATATGAAGTCCCGCCTCCTGGACCGGCTCCTATGATAGACATCACCAGTGTGCTGTTTATTATAGAAGCTGGTCCAGGAGGTAGGACTTTGTAAGTGGGAGATCCCTGCTCTGTGTAATCCGGCAGCACCCCCACCCCCCGAGGCAGCCCAATGGGCCCTGCAGAGTCCATGGTAGGGCGCCCCCCCCTTTGCCTACAGTTAGTTGGTGGCTGCGCCCCTGGCCCCTACTTCCTTCCTCCAGAAGAAGAAAAAAGTGTCAGCAGGCAGCGGCCGTCTGCCATTTTGAATGTAAGTTAAGGTGGCCTGGGGGGCAATTGCTACCCTGCCCCCTGGCCCAGCCCTCCCCTGCCCTCAGCCAGCAGCTTGCTATGGGGGCACCCGAGCCGAGCTGCAGCTCCGTGTGTCCATTCAGATTCATGGACCTGTCCCCTCTCTCCCCTGATTGGCTACCTGACTTTGGTTTAAAGCCATGGGAGCCAATGGTGCCACGGCTGTGCCCCAGCCAATCATGAGGAGAGTCCTGCACAGCTGAGGGATTCTTGAACATCGCTGCAGAGAGATGGGTACTCAGGGTAAGTATTAGGGGGTTGAAGGGGCTGCTACTCCCAGAAGGTTTTTTATGGTAATGCATAGAGTGCAGCTTCTGCCTTTAACGCTGCATGTCTGCTGAAAGGTGCTGGAAGACATAAGGGCCATGCACACCTGCTGAATATCACGCGTTATCTGCCAGTCCAATAGAAACCGGCCATGTGTACGGCACTCGGCTTCTGTCAATGGAGCGTGGCCGATAAAGGTCCGATGATCAGCATCCAATCACTGCTCTCAGCCAATGGCTGGCCAGTGTTTTCTGGCAGGGGGGGCAGGGGGCAATAGTTCAGTGGGGAAGATCGCTGTACTAACATTGGACATTTAGTACAGTGGCTCCAACCTGAGCTGTCAGTTTTTTTGCTCACCCGCTGGGTGATCTCCCCTACTGTACTATTGTGTTCTGACAGCCATTGGCTGAGAGCGCTGATTGGGAGCTGTTGGGCTGCTGGCTTCCCACCATGCCCGTCCGACAGAACCTGGCCAAAAGGCCAGCTTTTGTCGGATCAGCTGCCACACACACGGGCCAAATGTCGGCCAGTTCAATATTGGGTTGGCCCACTTATGAGCGCATTTGTGGGGTCAGGACTCAACCTGATAGAACACCTTTGGGATGAATTAGAGCGGAGACAGCGAGCCAGACCTTCTCATCCAACATCAGGGCCTGACCTCTGGAAGAATGGTCAAACATTCCCATAGACACTCCTAAACCTTGTGGGCAGCCTTCCCAGAAGAGGTGAAGCTGTTATATCTGCAAAGGTTGGGCCAACTCAATATTGAACCCTACAGACTAAGACTGGGATGCCATTAAAGGTCATGTGCGTGTAAAGGCAGGCGTCACAATACTTTTGGTAATATAGTGTATATGTGTATATATAAATATACAGTATATACAGTACACCCCTCACATTTGTGTAGATATTTTCTTCTATCTTTTCATGTGACAACACTGAAGAGCTGACACTTTGCTGCAATGTAAAGTAGTGAGTGTACAGCTTGTATAACAGTGTAAATTTACTGTCCCCTCAAAATAACTCAACACACAGCCATTAATGACTAAACCGCTGGCAACAAAAGTCAGTACACCCCTAAGTGAAAATGTCCAAATTGGGCCCAAAGTGTCAATATTTTGTGTGGCCACCATTATTTTCCAGCACTGCCTTAACCCTCTTGGGCATGGAGGTCACCAGAGCTTCACAGGTTGGCACCGCAGTCCTCTTCCCCTCCTCCATGACGACATCACTGAGCTGGGGGATGTTAGAGACCTTGCGCTCCTCCAGCTTCCGTTTGAGGAGCCCCACAGATGCTCAATAGGGTTTAGGTCTGGAGATGCTTGGCCAGTCCATCACCTTTACCCTCAGCTTCTTTAGCAAGGCAGTGGTCGTCTTGGAGGTGTTTGGGGTCGTTATGTTGGAATATTGCCCTGTGGCCCAGTCTATGAAGGGAGGGGAAGCTCTGCTTCAGTAGGTCACAGTACATGTTGGCATTCATGGTTCCCTCAATGAACTGTAGCTCCCCAGTGCCGGCAGCACTCATGCAGCCCCAGACCATGACCCTCTCACCACCATGCTTGACTGTAGGCAAGACACACTTGTCTTTGTACTCCTCACCTGGGTGCCCCCACACACGCTTGGCAGCATCTGAACCAAATAAGTTTATCTTGGTCTCATCAGACCATGGGCGTCCGCAGATAGGGGCAAGGGGGGGCAATTGCCCCCCCCTGGAATCAGGGATCGGATCGGGGGTTGCCCACTAGGTCCTTATCCTCTTGGGCTATGTATTAAGTCTCTGACACCTGTACCGTGTCCTCTGCTAGTCTCTGAATTATGTATCGGGTTCTCCTATTCCTGGATCACCCGTTGGGGGCTAGGCTAGGGACTAAGGTCCCCCCC
>BLSH010127149.1:2223-12229 GCA_018402905.1 Glandirana rugosa | reverse complement strand
CTGCACAGAGTGGCAATATATATATGTGATTCTGCACAGAGCGGCAATATATATATGTGATTCTGCACAGAATGGCAATATATATATGTGATTCTGCACAGAGCGGCAATATATATATGTGATTCTGCACAGAGTGGCCGCCCTGTAGCAGTAAATCTGCTATGGGGGGGGTCTGAAGCGGTTAAAACCTCCCTTTCTTTTTCCACTGTTGTCAAATTTGGGGGTCTTCATATTGTAGCGCCCCCTCTAGTTTAGAGCAGGCTGATATGTGAATTTAGTTTGGTTTCTCTGCCATCAGTGGAGCGGGGGTTGATTATTTAGGGCTGCTGCTCAGCTGCTCCCCCCTGTATTCTAGAGGATTCTAGAAGTTTAGTGGGAGGAACAGCACAACAGACAGCCTGACAATTCGTGGTACTCCAGCCAATCCCTGGAGAGGTGTGCCCAGTAGGTGGATGGAGAGATCATAAATAGCCTGAGGTCCGGGCAGCAGGGGCAGTGTTCCCGGGTCAGATAGAACCCGCCTCATTTCCTGGTTGGAGGGCACCTAGCATCCTCTTGCCCTTTCCTCCCCATCATTATTGCCCTATTCATAGTTAGGTTGGAAAAAGACACAAGTCTATCCAGTTCAACCAATAAAAGGGTTGAGTTCTTTCTCGGGATCACAAGTGGGCGTTACCTATGGAGTTCTACATGCAAATGGGAACAACTCCATACTCCAGACTGACACCACAGCAGCAAGGCATTTCCATACTGGCATTGCTCCTCCCTCCAGAGGGCCAGCTCGCTGCTTGCATCAGGGATAAGTGCTCTTTGGAGGCAGGGTGCTGGGATGTTTTCAGGAAGCTACACATAGCACCCAGCTGGCCCCTCCCACCAGCCATGATCTGCCTGCATTGCATAGAAAAGCACAGAGACCCGGTGACGATGTTACGAAAATAAGGCACAGTGATGAAAACGGGTTTTGTTTGATTAACGTGCTGCTGAGCAGGAAAGGCAAAATAAAAGCAGCCTCCATTTCAAAATTAGAGTGCAAAAACAAAATACATTTAATGCCGTTTACAGTTTTATTCATTCTGTGTTTTCTTTCTCCATCAGGGAAATGTCCCGGAGATCTGCAGCCGGTGGAGAGGTTCGGCTTTCATACCACCACGTGCTGTGGTTATATTCCCCAGGTCAGAGGCTTCACTGTACCATTCAACGTGGGTGTGCTTTGTGTGTGTCTTCCAGATAGGGTTGCCACCTGTTTGGGATTCGCCCGGACAGTTCGGGTTTGGAATCATGCGTCCGGGTTTCAGACTACCTAGAACCCGGACACATTATTCAGACTGGACTATTGCTTCCTAGCAGGGTTGCTGGCTGCAGTTGTCTCAGCTGAGAGACTCCGTTACTCTCTCTTTCACACTGCCCAAAGCCAACACTAACAACCCCCCCCCCCAAACACAGACAGGAGAGGAGAGGGGGCTCCATCTGCACCTCTTCCTCCCACCCTACCCCTTTGTTTCTGCCGACACTCCAATCCCCAGTGCTGTGCCTCAGAAAAGGAAAGTGGGGACCTGAAATCTGAAGTCCAGCAGCCTCAGATACATCTGGATTGTGTGTACACTAAGGTAAATCAGGGTTCTCAGAGCACCCCTTACATCAGAGTTCCCCTTTACACCAGAGGTCACAGTGTTCCCCTTACATCAGAGTCCTCTCCGTACAGCAGAGTTCTCAGTGTTCCCCCTTAAATCAGGGTTTCCAGAGCATCCCTTATGTTAGAGTCCCCAGAGTTCTCCCTTACATCAGAGTCTGCAGAGTTCCCCCTTACATCAGAGTCCCCTCTGTACATCAGAGGTCTCAGTGTTCCCCCTTAAATCACAGTCTGCAGAGTCTCCCCTTACAGTGAAAGGGAACTCTGCGGACTCAGATGTAAAAGGGGAACTCTGCGGACTCAGATGTAAAGGGGGGCTCTTGTTATTAACTTCATATGATTAGAAATGTTATTTAATAGCAAAATATATGCATAGTTTATACTATAAAAAAAATTGCTGTGCGACGACTAAAGTGTTCGGGTTTCACTTGAAGAAAAGGTGGCAAATCTGTGCAGTAATCCACTGTGAACCTTTTCTTCTGCCCAGGAGCTTCCTGTAATAAAGACCGTTTACTGCCGCGCTCTCTCCTTGTGCAGGGTGACTGGTCTGGTCCCCGCCCCCTCCTGTAATTCTCTACAGGCAGCCTGTAGTGGGTGGAGCCTGCTATGCCCCTCCCACAGCTCTGCCCTCTCTCGTTGTGCAGGGTGACTGGTCTGGTCTCCGCCCCCTCCTGTAATTCTCTACAGGCAGCCTGTAGTGGGTGGAGCCTGCTATGCCCCTCCCACAGCTCTGCCCTCTCTCGTTGTGCAGGGTGACTGGTCTGGTCTCCGCCCCCTCCTGTAATTCTCTACAGGCAGCCTGTAGTGGGTGGAGCCTGCTGAGCCCCTCCCACAGCTCTGCCCTCTCTCGTTGTGCAGGGTGACTGGTCTGGTCTCCGCCCCCTCCTGTAATTCTCTACAGGCAGCCTGTAGTGGGTGGAGCCTGCTGAGCCCCTCCCACAGCTCTGCCCTCTCTCGTTGTGCAGGGTGACTGGTCTGGTCCCCGCCCCCTCCTGTAGTTTTCTGCAGGCAGCCTGTAGTGGGTGGAGCCTGCTGAGCCCCTCCCACAGCTCTGCCATCTCTCGTTATGCAGGGTGACTGGTCTGGTCTCCGCCCCCTCCTGTAGTTTTCTGCAGGCAGCCTGTAGTGGGTGGAGCCTGTCTGACCCCTCCCACAGCTCTGCTCTCTGCTATGGACAGCACAGTGATGATGTCATTGTCACCTTAATATTGGGGCCTGCAATGGCATTTGGTGCACACAAAGTCCATTTATATCCCTTGCGGCTGTAATGGATTTAACTGCCTCCCGCCCGCCGTATGGACAAATGACTGTGGGCGGGAAGCTCTGGGCCGGCTTTATATGGCATCGCCCAGTCTCACCACGATCTTACGCCCGCGGGGACGCGCTACGCGGGTGCCGTGTCCCGATCTCCGTAAAAAAGCCGTGGCTCCTTACCCATGTGATCAGCTGTGTCCAATCACATGTAAACCAGGAAATGCCGTTTATCGGAGGAGAGGAGAGCCAATCAGCGGCATCTCCTCACAGGGGAGACCTGTATAGGTAATCAGGGCACTGATTACAGGGCAGCCCCAACAGTGCCCATCAGTGATGCCACTCTGTGCCCATCTGTGATGCCAATTTGTGCCCATCAGTGACAGAAATCTGTACCCATCTGTGATGCTAATCTGTACTCATCAGTGACACAAATCTGTGCCCATCTGTAAAGCCAATCTGTACCCATCAGCGACACCAGTCTTTGCCCATCAGTGATGCCAATTTGTGCCCATCGGTGACACCAGTCTGTGCCGATCAGTGTTGCCAATTTGTGCCCATCGGTGACACCAGTCTGTACCCATCTGTGATGCCAATCTGTTCCCATCAGTGACACCAGTCTGTGCCCATCAGTGTTGCCAATGTGTGCCCATCTGTGATGCCAATGTGTGTCCATCAGTGACACCAGTCTGTGCCCATCTGTGATGCCAATCTGTGCCCATCAGTGACACCAGTCTGTGCCCATTTGTGATGCCAATCTGTGCCCATCAGTGACACCGGTCTGTGTCCATCAGTGAGGCCAATCTGTGACATTCAGTGCCCATCAGTGCCTGCCCATCAGTGCCTACCCAGCAGTGCCACCCATCAGTGCCCATTAGTGCTGCCTATGAGTGCCCATTAGTGCCTGCCTGTCAGTGCCGCCCATCACTGCCCATCAGTGCCTGTATTTATGAATGGGAGAGTTTCCCAGGAAAGCGGGTACAACGTGACCCAGACATTAATGCCGTATCAAAACGGAAACAATTCATTAGACACAAAACATTGTTAGAAAAACCATCAACCCTCCCCCTGTCACCCAATGACAACGTTGTTATTTACTAAAATAAAGAAGCACACAGTGGGTCCCTGAACTCCTCTATTATAGCGTGAGAAATCCCTGTCCGCAACACAGAATGTGCAGCCTATCAGTGCCCATCAGTGCCCATTAGGGATGGGCCAAACAACCCCCCCCCCCAGTTCAGTTTGCACCTGAACATGCGAACAGACAAAATATTTGTGCAAACATCCGAACACCATTAAAGTCTATGGGACCCGAACGTGAAAAATCAAAAGTGCTCAGGTGTAAAAGTGTATGGGGACCCGGGTCCAGGGCCGGATTAAGAGCATCATGGGCCTGGTGCTGTGAATTTTGTTGGCCCTTTTTATGGAAATAAATACAATGAAAATGCAAACAATTTTTGTTAAAACAAATTAAATATTGAAACAAATTAAATAAAAAGATAGGGGGTGAGAAATAGAGGAGGATAGGGGTGAGAGAGAGGGGGTGGGGGGTGAGAGATCGAGAGGAGGGTGAAAGAGAGGGGTTGAGAGAAACATTTACATATCAATCATTGTGTACACTGCACACAGAGCAGGGCTGGGCAGCATTTGTGACTCCCTCACACCACTGCGCTGGGCCTATCTGAAGGAAGGGGCCTGGAGCTGCAGCTCCAATAGCCCCTATGTTAATCCGGCCCTGCCTGGGTCCTGCCCTAGGGGACTTATCAATGAAAAAAAAAGTTTTTAAATCGATCGTTTTTTTTCAGGAGCAGTGATTTTAATAATGCTTAAAGTGAAATAATACTTTAAATAATGTGCCTGGGGGGTCCCCTTAGTCTGCCTGAAAAAGGGCTCATCTCTGTGAGTTATAGAACATAGCCAGAGCAAAATGACATTTCCATAGGAAAAACTGTCATTGAAAATCACTTGCAGCTGTAATGTATTGCTAGGAAAGAAAAAAATGTGAGTAGCCCCCCCCCCCCCAAGTCTATAACAGGCCCTTCGGGTCTGGTAAAGATTTTAAGGGGAACCCCCCACCAAGATTAAAAAAAATTGACATGGGGTCACCCCTAAGATCCATACCAGACCCTTATCTGAGCATGCAACCTGGCGGCCCCCCCCCCCCCATCCTGAACCGTATCAGGCTACGTGCCCTCAACATGGGGAGTGTGGGTGCTTTGGGGCGGGGGGGGGGGCTCTGATGGGGACAACAGCCTTTTCCCCACAACCCTGGACTGTGATTGTGGGAGTCTGCGGGCGGGGGGGCTTATTGGGATCTGGACGCCCCCTTTAAAAAGGGGGTCCCCAGATCCTGCCCCCCCCCCATGTGAATTAGTATTCACATCGTACCCCTACTACTTCACCAAAAAGTTGTAAGTGTCCCCCGTTGTAATCCATCGTCAATCACAGCGAGCGACGACCCGAAAAAAAAACCCAATAAAAAAACGCAACAGCCCCTCCTCCATGGGAGGGCTGCTGCCGCCTGCACTCGCCGTGTTTTGACCGTTTATTTATAGTCAAGGGCGGGGCCACCCGGTGACGTAATTAAGTGAACCGCCCCTCTCACGTCACCTGACGTCAGAGGGGGGTGGGGTCACCAGCTACGTCACCAGGTGACCCCGCCCTTGACTATAAATAAACGGTCAAAACACGGCGGAGGAGGAGCTGTGCGCGCCGTCTTCTCGCCATGCATTATGGGGCGCTCCGCGGCGGGCGAGCGCCCCACGATGTTCACACTTCGACGAACAGGCGACTCGAACCGCGGGCCCATTCCTAGTGCCCATCAGTGCTGCATATTAGTGCTTCCTCATCAGTGCCCATCAGTGCCACCCCAACAGCTCACATCAGTGAAGAAGAAAAATGAATTATTTACAAAATTATCTGAAAGAAACTACAAAAAACTTTTTTCATTTTTTTTTTAGTGAAAAAAAAACATTGTTGATTAAATACCGACAAATGAAATCCCTATTTGTGGGAAGAAAATGATAAAAAAAAAGTAATCTGGGTGCAGTGTCACATGACTGAGTAATTGTCATTCAAAGTGTGTGCTGAGAATTGGCCTGGGCAGCAAGGGGGGGGGGGAGAGTGCCCGGTATTGAAGGGGTTAAATGAAGGTTTTTGTGGCCTGGAGTCCCTCCTTCACTTCATCCAAGGTTTACCCTAAATAAAGAAATCATCGCATTGCTCACCGCTTCCTATTGTTGTCTCCTCAGGTCAATGAGTGGCAGGAGGACTGGGCGACTTTTTTTGCATCTCAGCGCCTGCAGCCTCAACTCAGCTTAATAGAGAAGGAATACGGAGACCGCACAGTGCTGGGGCTCTGGTCAGAGATGCAGGTCAGTTTATACAAAATACTCTGCTCTGCTGGAGGACTCTGCTCCCTCCTCTATAACTCTCCTCTCCTGAAATACTCTGCTCTGCTGGAGGACTCTGCTCCTTCCTCTATAACTCTCCTCTCCTGAAATACTCTGCACTGCTGGAGGACTCTGCTCCTTCCTCTATAACTCTCCTCTCCTGAAATACTCTGCACTGCTGGAGGACTCTGCTCCTTCTACTATAACTCTCCTCTCCTATAACATTTTCTTTCTCTTCAGGTGAAAGTTCAGAATGCTTTTAAAGACGCAGTGATTGTCCCGTCTCTCCTACACGGAGATTTATGGGAAGGCAACGCCGCAGAAGATGAGGATGGACCGGTTCTGTGTGACCCGGGTTCTTTTTACGGCCATTCTGAATGCGACTTGTCCATCGGGGAGATATTCGGGGCTCAGTGTGCCAACTTTTACTCGGCCTATCACAGGAGAGTTCCCCGGGCTCCTGGCTATGAGGTCCGGCATCGGCTCTACCAACTCTTCCACTCCTTGAACAACTGGAACCACTTTGGATCGGCGTTCAGAGGAGTCACTGAGAACCTCATGAGAAGCCTCCTCCAGGTTCTGTAAAAACGATATCAGGAATTTTATATCTCCGCTCCTCTATGGGGCGATTTTTTCATTGTTTTGCATTCGTGTGAAAATCAGCATTACTGTCAACCCGAAAGCAGAGACCCTGGAGAATAAAATGGTTGCAGTTGCAGTTTTTTTTATGTGGCTATTTATCAAATGTATATTTTTAGGGGAAATAAATATTAATTTTTAACACAATATTATATCCATTTTTTTTTTGGGGGGGGGGGGGGAATCATAAAACATGGGGTTGTGTCGAGTGAACAGATAACAAGCTGGTTAAGTCTTAAAATGATGCACGCCTGTGGAATCGCCAAAACTATGGTAGCCCAAACCCTTTTTATATAATATATTAAATAAATATATTATTTAACCCCTTGCCGCCCGCCGACCGCAGTCTGACGGCGACAGAGTGGCTTATTATCGCAAACCGCCGTCATACGATGGCGACTGCCAGAGGCGCGCTCACAGTGTCCGGGGGGGTCCAGGGAGGGGGTGCGGCGGACTTGATCGCCGCCGGCTACCCACGATGGCTCCCCCTGCAGTGAGAGAACGGAGGTCGGTGTATGTAAACACGGATCTCCGTTCTCATAGAGGGGGAAGGGCGATGATCACAGGCTTCCTCTATATGGAAGCCGTGATCACTCCCCTTTCCCCAGCTAGGGCAGCCCCCATACAGTTAGAACACGCCCAGGGAACACAGTTACCCCTTAGAGCGCCCCCTCCAGGTTAACCCCTTCACTGCCAATGGCATTTACACAGATCAGTGCATTTTTATAGCACTGATCGCTGTATAAATGCCAATGGTCCCAAAAAAGTGTCAAAATGGTCCGACATGTCCGCCGCAATATCGCAGTACCGCTAAAAACCACAGATCGCCGCCATTACTAGTAAAAAATAAAAACCCCAGAAATTAATTCTCATCATCCGTAAACGCGGCAACTTTTGCGCAAAACAATCAATAAACGCCAAATGCGATTTTTTTTTTACAAAAAAATATATAAATCGGCCAAAACCGATGGAAAAAATTTTTTTGATATTTTTTTGGATTTGTATTTGAGCAAAAAGTAAGAAATTTGTTTTTTTTTTTTGCAAAATGGTCGCTCTTCTTTTGTTTATAGCGGCGATCAGAAAGGACGCAGAGGAGATCAAATACCACCAAAATTTGTGGGAAAAAAAAGAAGCAAATTTCGTTTGGGTACAACGCCGCACAACCGCGCAATTGTCAGTTAAAGCGATGCAGCGCCGAATCGCAAAAAGTGCTCTGGTCCTAAAGTGTGAAATCCTTCCGGGGCTGAAGGGGTTAAATATATAAAGTGTCCAGTGTAAAAATATACATGTAACCCTCAAGGTAAAAAATGATGGTGCAGTATCAAAAAAAGCCACATGGTGGCGCCCAGGTGCCCCCTCGTGCTACCAAATGTGAAACAACCACTCACCACCTCTGAACAGTGATAAAGAAGACGAACACTTTGGCCCCCACGTTGGTTTCAATCGTCAGGCAGAAACCCCGGGGATCGCCATGTAAAAGCAATGAGGCACTCCTTGAGGTGCAAAACTGAAGCTACTATCAATCACTTACATGTGAATACAGGAAGTCAGATTCGCGGGCCGGGAAGTCAGCGGCTGGCATGCGTTCCACTCACTCGGCCCGGAAGCACGTAATTGCGTGATGACGCTATTGCTCCGACTTACGCGTTTCGTCATCGGACATCATGTAAGTGGCTTCTGTGTTGCCAAATTCAGTTTTGCACCTCAAGGAGCGTTGGGCACCACCGTGTGGCTTTTTTTGATAATGCACCATCATTTTTTACCGTGACGGTTACGTAATATTCTACATATTTTTGGTAAAAAAAAAATTTCAATCAGCGTTTATTGATCGCTTGCTAACGATGAGAATTCATTTATGGCGTTTTCACAATTTTTTTTCTTTTTTCTAGTAATCGCGGTGATCTGCAATTTTTAACGGGACTGCGACGTTGCGGCGGACAGATTGGATAATTTTGACACTTTTTTGGGACCAATGACATTTATACAGCGATCAGAGCTAAAAACCCCACTGATTACTGTGTAAGTGTCACTGGCAGGGAAGGGGATAACCTGTAGGGGGCGATCAAGGGGTTAACCGTTCCTTGAGGGGGCTGGGCTGGCCGGGGCATGACAGATCTAACTGTTCCTGATTACAGGGATCAGTAGATCTCTGTCATGCCGCCTGTCAGAACGGGGAACCGCTATGTTCACATTAGTGGCTCCCCGTTCTGCCTCTGTATTAGGCGATCGCGGGTCTCCGGCGGACATCGAGTCCACACTCACGTAGCATGCGGTGGACACAAGAGCAACTGCAGATGCGCAAATCGCCATTTATATACGGGGATTTGTGCTGCGGGGCCACTTTGTCGCCGTTTATCTATGCGAGGCGGTCAGCAAGTGGTTAATAATAAACAGACAAAAAAAATAATTTTTTTTTACTTGACAGGTTGCTATAAAATTACTTCACCTGCTGAGGGAAGTTCATCTCTTTGATCTGTAGATGAAGAATCAGAAAGATACAAAAAAGAAACAATGCTTCTTTTTACCTTTCTGTTTCAGTGGCTGAGCGATGTTGTTGATAAACATTACCCAGCTGCTTTGTTTTTGTTGACATCTCCAATTCCCGGGACTTCACACTTCAGCTGTCAACACCTTTCAGTGCCCATCAGTGCTGCCTATCAGTGCCCATCAGTGTTGCCTTTCAGTGCCCATCAGTTTTGTCTTTTAGTGCCCATACATGCCAGTCAGTGCCCATCAGTGCTGCCTATAAGTGCCCATCATTGCTGCATAACAGTGCCACCTATCAGTGTCCATCACTGCCGCCTATCAGCGCCCATCATTGCTGCCTATCAGTGCCCACCAGTGAAGGAGAAAATGTACTTATTTTCAAAATTTTATAACAGAAACTAAGAACCTATTTTTGTTTGTTTAGCAAAAAATAAAAACCCCCAGTGGTGATTAAATCCACCAAAAGAAAGCTGCTGTATATTTGTGTGAATAAAATGATAAAAATGTCATACAGGTGCAGTGTCACATGACTGAGTAATTGTCATTCAAAGTGTGACAATGCGGGAGTGCCCGGTATTGGGGGGGTGCCCAGTATTGGGGGGGCAGG
>BLSH010127123.1:586416-596562 GCA_018402905.1 Glandirana rugosa | reverse complement strand
GGTTCG
Organism: Glandirana rugosa; assembly: GCA_018402905.1. Lineage (NCBI taxonomy): Eukaryota > Metazoa > Chordata > Amphibia > Anura > Ranidae > Glandirana > Glandirana rugosa. Next base: position 596,556 of record BLSH010127123.1, on the reverse strand, counting down.
TTGTCCGTGCGATCGTTCGGGTTCCGTCCGGACCCGGACCCGGACTTTGTCCCGAAGTTCGGATGGACCAGCAGAACCCGGACTTCCAGAGGTTCGCTCAACTCTTATCACTAATAAACCAACAGTCACATTTAGACGAGCTAGATCCTTAAAGGACCAGCTGGTCCATAGTGACTATAACGCCACTTTGGGAGATCCCTGTAAATATCCGGGCACTTTTACCTGTGGGGGTTGTGGGTACTGCCAATATATGAGACCAGGTGAGTGGTGTATCTACTTCTATGTGACTGTGGGGGATTTTATGTAGGTAAAACCATTCAGGAGTTTTGGCAAAGGGCCTACAGGCATATTCAAAGCATGAAAGCAGCCAACCGAGATTTAACTCTTGGTTGGCATGTACAGAACAAGCATAATGGGATTTTTCACAAAGTCAGATTTCTCATTCTAGATCGCATCCACCCCAACCCTCGTGGTGGGGATTGGAACAAAACTCTTCTACAATCCGAAACACGCTGGATAGCTTTAATAGCTACCAATTTTCCAGGTCTAAATGAAACCATTTCATATAAGCCCTTCTTAGAGGAATTTGTATCAGTGGGCTGGGAACAATACTGATAAATAGGCTATCACCACAATTGGGATTAATCTGTCCCCCCTCCCTGGGAGTTCCATCCACACTCTGTGGTCTTGTTATTCTACCTCTCCTTCTATTCTCTTTTTGTTTTTTGCTTTTGATTTTGTGAAATTCCATTTTTATTGATATGTTTTTTTGTTTCTTTTGTTTTTTCCTAAAATAAGGTATAAATACAATTTGTTAAAGGTAAGATGATTCGCTGCAATGATCCAACTGGTATCTTATGTGACTTTAATTCTAAATAAAATGGGGTTGTTTGGATATACATTAAAAATCCCTCTTACCGCCAACATTAACTAATGTCTGCAGCTTCTTTACAATTTTCAAACAAATACTAGTATCTACTACATTGTCGGATCCAATTGTTGGTTCTGAACATGCATCATGCTGCCCCTCTTGCTTCCGTGGGCCCTCTTGCCCACCGCTTTGCTGTTTTCCCCACCCGGCGTACCCAAGCCACCCACCAACGGCGAGGGTGGCTACCCCTCCCTCCCTCTGGGGCTGCTCCTCCGGTCTCCAGTATTCTGTTCCCATCCAGTGAGTGAGCAGTGGGTCAGGTTTACTCCATGCACCGCTCGCTTCCTGTTTGCGTTCCAGGGGGAGGGAAGACCGTCGGTGACCATGTGACCGGTGGCGTCAGTTCCGGCCTGGAGGTTGACGCCCCCCGCCACTTGGTCGGGAGCTCCATTCTTGGAAGCGCCCAGGAAAGAGGTGAGGGGGGGTTCATAGGCAGGGCCTAGATATTCTGGCCAATCATAGGCTGGCTTCTCAGCCTTATAATCTCCAACAGCTGTTACACAATCCACTGGTGAGTGTGATGATGCAAGTGAAGGGCGCGGGTGGCATTCCAGTTTCCTTCCTCCATGTGTGATTCAGGTAACAGGCTGTGAGCATATACTGTTTGTGGTGTATCACATATATGGAACAGCCTTAAATGTCTTATCTCTATACTCTATTCTATCCTTTCGTGTCTTAGGACATCACAATCCTGAATGAATCTGCAATGCTTCGCTCTTTATACGAAGCATTTAGACAGGTAATAGTGATCTCTCTGGCCTGACTGCCGAATAATACTTTGTGTATATATATATATGAATTACATTTGACCGCATTATTCTTTATTTACTCCTACTCTGTTACTATATTATTCATAGTGTGCAGCCTGGAGAGCTCCCTCTCCATGTATGCCTAAAAGACCCTTAGCCTGATACCTTCTGAACCTGCCGCCATACATCCACACCAAAGCTCCCCACGCCCCTTTGTATCTTTGCCAGGTACTTTTGAATATTTCCATTTTTACTTAATATAATATTCTTTATGCAGCTTGCTTTTACTTCATGAAATACATTTTTTCTATTTAGATTACATTTACCTATGCCCAGCCACTCCCTCCTAGGGTGGTGCCTTGGAGCTCTTGTTGGGGGAAGTGATCCGGCCTGGTCTTGGGGAGTTTTGGTTGCTTCTGGAGCAGCGTGTTCTGCGTTTTTAGAACCCTTTCTGTAGTAGCACCTTCATTTCTGGACATATACATCTCTCTATTTTTCAGAAGCACTTTGACCTATTGTATACAAGATAATACCTCTGATGAAGGTCTATGAGTACCGAAATGCATTAGGTCTTGTGCATGCTCCATGTCAAATGTGCTATACCAATTATGTTGATATTCACATTGTACTTATATTTGTTTAGAATGCTCTTCTCTTTTTAAACTCTGCAATCATTTTTGTACCAATAAAATTAATTATTTTACCAATACTTGTTTTGTGCCTCTAAAAATCCCAAACCTGAGGGTATCTATCCATACTTGATTTAATTAGGGATGATGGCATGTAGATAGCTGGGCTACAGGAATTACTTTTAACTTCGCTGGAACATGACACCAATTTGTCCCCAGAGATAATTGTGTATATTTTGGAGGTTTTACAGTATTTCCTTAAACATAATTACCTTTTATTTGATGGGGTTTTCTATCTCTAGAGGTGTGGGGCCGCGATGGGGGTGAAATTTTCTCCCTCACTAGCTAACCTATTCATGAGTTGGTGGGAGCGGTCCCAGGAGATAGGAACCCATACAGAGATCGGATGGTGATGTATGGCAGATTTATAGACGATCTGATCTGGATTGTGAATGGTGATCTGGACATCCACGTTTTGCTAGATCAGCTAAACAACAACAGGTGCAATTTGTCCTTTACTGGACATGCTAGCTCATCCAGTTTTGATTTCTTAGATGTACGTCTGGGACATGTGAATGGACAAGTGTCTTGTAGTTTGTTCAGAAAACCAATGGCAGGAAATAGTCTTTTACATGCCTCGTCCAGCCATCCAAAACGTCATCAAGAATATTCCAGTTGGACAATTCCTGAGACTGCGACGCATCTGCAGTAATGGACATAAATTTCAACGAGGGTCATCTAAACTATATAATCGTTTTCTGGAGAGAGGTCCCCCGAGGTGTCACTGGACAGAGCATACAAAATTGCGGCCAACAAAAATAGAAGGGATCTCCTGCGTGAACGCAAGGAAAGTTGTCAAAGACATAAGAAAAATACTTAAATTAAAGGGAATACATCAGGCCCAAATCCAATATTTTTCTCACTTTAGCGTACAGTCTGGAGTTGGAGAGCATCAGGCATATAGATAACAAGCATTTACCTATTTTGTATAGCGACAAGATGCGCTCAAGCATTTTGGGCAAGGGGGTTAATATTGTTGCCCGGATGGCAAAGACACCGGGCAACTCTCTGGCCCCCAGTTTCTTTGTATCTGACAAATCGAATTCTCGATCGTTCACCTGGTAACACTGCAAAGGAAACTTTGGTTGTGGTGCCAGGGGCTGTATGTGCTGCCCACATAGAGTGCGGAGTGAATATTTCTCATCCACAGTGGATGGTAAACGATACGAGATTGATAAATGTTTTATCTGTAATACCACTTATGTTATTTATGTTATTACATGGATGGGACGCTCCGTACAGCATGTGGGCAGAACCACGAGAAGACCCAGAGACAGAGAACATCAAATAAATCCACAAATGTAGCTCATCACTTTAATCAAAATCATGGAGGGGATTGTAGTTTGGTCGCAGTCCAGGTCATCAAAAAACTTAAAGCACAAATTAGAGCAGGAGAACTTTTTCATTTTTTATGCAAACGGGAGTTTTTTTGGATTTTTAAATTGAGGACTAGAAAGCCGTTGGGCTTAAATCATGAATGGGATGCATCGCATTATTATGAGAAGAGGCAATAATGCAGGCTTGTATGTGGCCTGTTTGTCATTACAGAGCAGTGCAATCCAAAGCTTCGGATCCTCCACATACAACAGCTGGGCTTGGGTTCCCCACATCAACCAGTCTGCTAAAATCAGCGCTTTTTACACTTACATTTCTGAAGTGATTGAGAAGGTTGCTTATTTATAATCTTTGTCTTTATATAATGCCCTGTTTTTAGTTTGGAAATTTGAACTGAATTTCTGAACTGGGTTTGTCTTTATTATGATGATTGGGTTCAATCAGAACGATCGATGATTGATCATTCCGGATCTTCACAGCATCCTGATCCCTGTGCTGGGCAGAGACCATACACATCCAACACGGGAATGATCGCTAGTTTCCTCACTGCATCCCCGTTGTGTTTATATTCACCCCGTATTCTCATTTTGGATGAAGGTTAGAAGTGGCCATAAGGAGTAAAGTCTTTACAAGTTTGTTTTAAATATGGAATACAGATTATCCCAAACATTGATATGGCGATTTGCTCATTCATATTGATGTAAGATTGGAGGTTTATATATTCATATAGATACATATGCATGTTTGTTTTCCTTCTCCCCCTTCCCCACGTTTTTTCTCACCATTTTTCCTCCTGTTCTTTTCAGGTTCATGTCCCCTTTGTTTTTTTGTTTTTTTTTTGCTCCATTTTATCCTCCCATTCTTCTTGGGTTTGTGTCCTCTTTGGGGTTTTTTTCCTCCATTTTTTCCTCCCGTTCTTTTCAGGTTCGTGTCCCCTTTGGTTTTTCTTTTGGCTCCATTTTTTCCTCCCTTTCTTCTCGGGTTTGTGTCCCCGATGGTTTTATTATTTATTTATTTTTTTCCTCCATTTTTTTCCTCCCGTTCTTTTCGGGTTTTTGTCCCCTTGTTTTTTTTTGTTTTGTTTTTTGGCTCCATTTTTTTCCTCCCGTTCTTCTCGGGTTTTTGTCCCCTTGTTTTTTTTTTGTTTTGTTTTTTTTTGGCTCCATTTTTTTCCTCTCGTTCTTCTCGGGTTTGTGTCCCCTCTGTTTTTTTTTTCTTCTTGATTCAGTCGCTTGTTTTCTCTTGTGTTCCCTGCTCGATGTAATAATGGTCATTTATACCATATACATGATGTTAACGGACTCATGACTACTACTAGTGAGCAGGGCACCCCCCTTTTTTAATGTTTCTTATACAGGGTTTTATAAACATATTTCTCGGCTATTCATCTTGTAGATGTATTTTCCTTGTGCTTTGTGTAAGATGATTTATGTCTCTATACTGTTTTTATATAGGATTGTGTAAGTACTGTTCACATAGCTTTTACCAACACTCTTTTCACTTGATACACAGTTTCTATATTTATGTTTTTATTTTTTTTCATTTTTATTCTTTGTATCAGTCTTTTGCAACAATGTAACATTGTGTATAATTATAGCATACAAGAGTAACACTTACAAATGTTCACACTGGGATAGAAAGAGTTACAGAATAGGGAAAAAGGGTTTGCATTTAGAGACACCTCTTCTATATAAGGGTGATTTTTGTGGGTGTTTATCAGACAATGACTAAGTGAACATAGATTGGTGAAACGCGTCGATCTCATCTTGTACCTGTGTGATCTGTGACTGGATTTGTATTTGTGCATTCGTTGGAATTATGGATTCATTTTACACCATGCAGTAAGTTTCCCAATAAAGCCTTCACTGCTTTTCACTGCTTAATCCGGAGTGCCGTCACTTCTTTTCTTATTACCCAATGGTTGGTGCACCTTGACATACTGTGTGTTTATCTAAATGCTTTAAGCCATTGGTCTGGTGAATAGGATTTCTGAAGATCCAGCTCCCATCTCAGGATTGGGTCAGTCTTGCAGAATGTATTTTTGCATTGTAAAGCTTTGTAGAAGAGAGATGTACTTTTAAGGCAGAGTGTAGTGGATTCATAGAAGGCAAATATCTATAATATATAAAATTATGTGCAAACCATTCTTATTAGTATTTGTCTCAAAACCATTGTATTTTGGTCCCCAGCCACTGGCAAACAACATTATGTAACAGGCGCACCTTTTTATGCTGCAATGCACATATTTCATGATTGTGAGTATGTACCACGCCCAACCATGAATCATACAATACCCACAAATACAACCATGGTGAATGTAGTTGAATGAGTGACCACCTTGTTAAGAATAACCTTCTTGATGCCCTTCGATCTGGATTTTGCCCTCAACGCTCCACAGAAATTGCTTTTCTTAAACTCACAAATTACCTACTAACCGTAAAAACCAATGGACATTATTCTGTACTCCTATTTCTGGACCTTTTGGCTGCCTTTGATACAGTTGACCACCCCCTCCTCCTCAAAAACCTTTACTCTCTCGGTCTCCGTGGCTGTGCTCTTTGGTGGCTCTCATCCTACCTTTCCCAACGCGCCTTCAGTGTCACATACAATTCTTCTTCATCCTCTCCACTTCCCTTCTCGGTCTCCCAAGGTTCTGTTCTTGGACCTCTCTTATTTTCAATATACACCTCTTCCCTGGGTCAGCTGATAGCCTCCCATTGGTTTCAATATCATTTCTATGCTGACGACACCCAAATCTATCTCTCTACCCCTCAACTCACCCCATCAGTCTCCTCACGCATCACTAACTTACTAACAGACATATCTGCCGAGAGGTCACACCACTTCATCAAACTCAACTTGTCCAAAACCGAGCTCATAATATTTCCTCCTCCACGTTCCATCTTCCCCTGACTTCTCTGTCAAGAGCAATGGCACAACCATCCACCCATCCCCACATGCCCGGGTGCTTGGTGTTATCCTGGACTCTGAACTCTCCTTTTGGCCCCACATCCAATCACTTTCCAAAGCTTGCCCCCTTAACCTCTGCAACATCTCTTAACGTCGTCCTTTCCTAACAAATGACACCGCAAAGCTCCTGATTCACTCCCTGGTTATCTCTCGGCTCGACTACTGCAACTCTCTCCTCACTGGCCTACCTTTAAACAGGCTATTCCCCCTTCAGTCCATCATGAATGCCGCTGCCAGACTCATCCATCTTACAAACCGCTCAACATCTGCCACCCCCCTCTGCCAATCCCTCCATTGGCTCCCACTCACCCAACGAATTAAATTCAAAGCGATCCACAACTCTGCCCCCAGCTACATCACCAGCCTAGTCTCAAAATACCAACCTAATCATCCTCTTTGTTCTTAACCTCCTGCTCTCTAGTTCCCTCATCCCCTCCTCCCATATTCAACTCCATTACTTGCCCTGAGCCTCTCCCATCCTCTGGAATTCCCTACCCCAATCTGTCAGACTGTCTACAAATCTCTCCACTTTTAGGCGATCCCTGAAAACGTTTCTCTTCAGAGAAGCCTATCCCGCCGCCACCTAACAACTACACTTGTTCTTTTCTCCATCAGCTCATCCCCCACAGTTATTGCCCTTTTGTATCACTTGGCCCTCCCTCCTAGATTGTAAGCTCTAACAAGCAGGGCCATTTTATTCCTCCTGTATTGAATTGAATTGTATTGTAATTGTACTGTCTGCCCTCCATGTTGTAAAGCGCTGCGCAAACTGTCAGCGCTATATAAATCCTGTATAATAATAATAATATTAATCTTTATTGTCGTCAATTTATTATGCACAGCCTATTGGGATCTATTGTACCATTTATATAAAGTTACAGGCAGGAGGATATGAGTGTGCATGAACCTACATGAAACAAGATCTTCTATTGCAGAGCACGGCTCAGAGGGGGAACTTGACAAAGAACCAGATGTCATATTAGTTTTAATAGTAGTAACATCCCACTTATGGTTCAAACCCCTCGGTATCCTGGTCTGCAATTTGAAGATCCAAAATACTTCTCTTTTGCAGAGAAGGCGAAACACATCACCTCCTCTCTGAGGAACCCTAACCTTTTCAATTACCTGTACCTGCACCAGTGACAAATTGCCTCCGTGCATGGAGTTGAGGAGCTACATTCATGGATTTACATCCTCTTATATCTGCCAGGTGTTCACGGAACCTCTGAGCCTGTGAGTAGTTCTCCCCACGTACTGGATGGAACATGCTCCGCAGGTGATGACATACACCACATAGCTACTATTGCAGTTTTAAAATGTATCAATGTTATACTTCTTGTCATCAACTGAGGAGCAAAATATATCACCACGCAACACGTGAGGGCAACACAAGCAGTCACGGGAACCACATTTAACATTACCTTTACAATGGAGCCAGGTTAAGGACTGAGTGGGAATATCTTTTGACCTAAAAAAAGTAGGTGACAAATAATTACCTAAAGATTTTGCTTTCCTTGCCACTATCTTAACTCTCTAATCCAATACTTGAGCACAAATATGGTCATTGAAAAGTATGGGCAGATATTTATTGACAATATGTTTGATTTATTTGAATTCTAGGCTGTATCCAAGTACCAAAGAGGGACGTTTATTGATGAAATTATTTTTTGTGCCAGACTTTTTCGGTCTAGACAACAAATCCTTCCTATCTTTGTTAGAAGCTATAGAATACGCTCTATCTAATCACCATCTCGGATAGTCCTTTGCTAAGAAACGGCTATAGAGTTTTAAGGATTCTTTCTCAAAAACAGATTGCTCGCTACAAATGCGGCGCAACCTGAGAAATTGTCCCACTGGGATACCTTTAATTGTGTGATATGGATGGCTGGAACTAGCATGAAGAAGACTATTACCTGCTAGAGGTTTTCTGTACAGATCACTAGAAACGTTCCCATCCCTATGACCCAACTGTACATCTCAAAAATGAATCGTTTCTATATTACTGCAACCAGTCAGTCGAACATTACAGAGATTGTCATTCAAAAAAGTAAAAAATGATTCAAATTTGATCTCTTTATGGTCATCTATATACCTATAGTACATGACAATCTGACCCCTGAAGGGATTTCAATCTCCAAAGATGCAAAGGTTGGCGAGTGAGGGTGAAAATTTCACTCCCATCACAGCCCCACACCTCCGGAGATAGAAAACCCCATTGAAGGAAAAATAGTTGTGAGTCAATAGGTAGTCCAACACTTCCAAAATAAATTCACGTATGTCAGACGACATTTCAGTGGAATATTTCAACCAATAGGAAATAGCCTCTTGGGCCAGATCATGTGGTATAGACGGATGAAGGCTTGAAACCTCACAAGTAAGCCAAATAAAATCATTACTCCATTCAAATGGGTCAATAATATCCAGCAAATGATTTTTGTCCCTTAGAAAGCTAGGCAATGTATAAACTATAGGTTGGAGCTGACTATCCACCCACTCACCTAAGAGAACCAATCCCAGAAACAATGGGTCTTCCCTGTATCGAGGTGGTGCCCTTGTGAACCTTGGGGAGATGGTGGAAGGTAGGTAGTATGGGAAACTCAGGAACCAGTGCTTCAGTTTCTTTGGGAGTGAAATCCCCCAAACCCGCTCCCTTTTTAACTAACAGGGTAAGGATATATTTGTACTTCTTCATGGATCACTTTCTAAGATGTTATAAATGTTTTTATCCATTAATTGTCTCATAGCCTCATTTCTATAAGCCTCCCTATCCATAACTACCACTGCTTCTCCTTTGTCCGCATTCCGAACCATGGTGGATGAATCATCAATCAAGGATTTTTAAGCAAACCTTTCTTTAGCACTAAGGTTGTCCCCATCGATCCTTGCACTTGAAGAAACCTGTGAATACAAACAAATCACGTTCCACCAACTTTTGGAATTTGTCCATATCTGAACTTCTAGACTGCACAGGATAAAATGAAGGTGACACATGGAGGGGAACATGATGTGCACCCCCTGAGTGCAGATCAGAGTCAGAAACGGATAAACTCAGACCCCAGATCTTCCATATCTGTGATAACACATTGATCCTTTTCTAAGCAAAGAAAAGATGTTGTGTGTGAATAACAGATGTGCAAGCATTAGCGGCAATAAGAAAAGCGACAGACTAAAAAGAAGTGTGAAGATGAAGAACACTTCTTTTTAGTCTGTCGCTTTTCTTATTGCCGCTAATGCTTGCACATCTTTTATTCACACACAACATCTTTTCTTTGCCTAGAAAAGATGTTCTTCACACATTACATCTTTTCTTCATACATCTGGAAATAGAATAGAACACTTTACCGAAAACCGGGGAGAAACCATACACATGCTCTTCAAACATCTGGATAGTGTGTTTGAAAATACAGCATAGAGAAGAACATGCATATGGTTTGCAGTTTGCAGATGTTAAGTAGAAGTGTGAAGA
>BLSH010127123.1:573585-586149 GCA_018402905.1 Glandirana rugosa | reverse complement strand
AGGAAGCGTCTGTGTCATACGAGGGTAAATCCCACGGACGCTTCACATTCGGTGTGGCAAACTTGACAATGAGGAGTTTTGGACAACTAGATATTGTACAAGATAAAATAGGGGAAGCATGCCACACCCAAAAAGGGTGACTAGTACTAGATTCAGATAACAAGTAACATTTTTCGCTCGGCCGCCAGAGTTGGTACGAACATCTCAACTCGCTTGGGCCTGACATTTCAAGCCCAGGCATGGCTTGAAACCCCACAGGCCCTGGGCCTGGGCCTGAAACGTTTTTTTCAGGCCCAGGCCCCAAGACCATTAAAATTACTTTTTTACAGCATTTTTAAGATTTTTCATTAAAATTACCAGAACCCCGGACCCGGACTTTTTTTGCAAAGTCCGGGTCCGGGTCCCGGACACCCCAAAGTTCGGTACGGACCCGAACTTTACAGTCCGGGTTCGCTCAACTCTACAAGCATGGTTGAGACCGCCGGCTCGCTTTTTACAATGAACAATAGACTTAGATCATGATCAGTGGGAAAAACCCACACCGTACGAAGGGGATAAAATAGAACATGTTATAGATCAACAGGTTTTGAGGAGTAACAGTTCAAACGGTGTGGCTTACACTTCGCAGGCACCCTAAATGGGAGCATACTGTGTCTGCGAAGGAAGTCCCGGTGTAAACAAGTTAAGTTTTAAAATAAAAATCAGGTCCTATATTATTTGCATAATGAAGACAAACCAAGTCGAGCCGGTAAAGAGGGCCTTGTGTAGTATGGGGTACCAGATTCTGGTGGATAAAGGGAGGGGGAGGGGGGAATAGAGGAGGGAAGAGAATAGCAAGAGCAGGGATCAGAGGAAAGGGGGTAAGTGGTGAAAGAAGAAAGGAGACTATAAGGAGGAATTCCGCCTGGGGGTCCCGACACTCCACAACATAGCGCTTTGCATGGGTAAACAAGCTAGAGGTGCAGTGTCACCATGGGAGGAGGGTCTCAAGGTCAAAAGTAGGTGAGAGGAAAAGGGTTATCCAAGGGGTCCATAGTTTCTCGAACTTAGCAGGGGATTCTTTTTCCACTGCTTCCATCTTAGCATGTACGAGAAATCTGGTCATTCTAGATTTGGTTTCAACGACAGATAGGGACGGTTTCCTCCATGCTTTGGCTATAGTTTGCCTGGCAGCTGTTACAAGGAAGAGGAAAAGTTTGAATTGCGTTCTGTAGAGGACATCAGGTTTCGAGCTTAGGAGTGCTTGTTTCGGGTCTGGTGAGAGTGGTGTTTTAAATAGCTGGGTAGCCATATTAAATATTTCGGTCCAGAATGCCTGTGGTACTGGGCAGAGCCACCAAATATGAAAGTGGGTGCCTAACTTGGAGCAGCCCCTGAAGCACTGGGATGGGTAAGTTGGCACGTATTTAGCTATCCTTGAGGGCACTAAATACCAATGCATAAGTAGTTTGTAATTTGTTTCAACAGCTTGTATGCTGGGTGAGGAGATTTTAGTAGAGGCCCATATTGCAGACCAGTCTTCCTGAGCAATGTGGTAGCCCAGATCTTTCTCCCATGTTTGTGTGTATGAAGGGCTCTCCGAGTCAGGAACACATGCAAGTTGAGTGTATAGTGTTGATATTAGGCCTTTAACATGAGGGTCACGGCTGCAGATATTTTCAAATACAGACAGTTGATCTAAATGTGAGTTATTGGTGGCTAGGCCAGAGTAGAAGCTTTTAATTTGGAGGTAGCGGAAAAGCTCCGGAGCAGGTAAGTGATGTCTTTCGCAGAGTGTGGGGAAGGGAAGGATTGATGTTGAGTCAACTAAATGGTGTAATCTTAGTATACCTAAGGACGATCATATACAAAAGGCATGAGGTGATTGCCAAGCTGGATAGAAAGTAGGATTCTTTAAAAAGGAAAGGAGGGGGTTATGGGGCGACTGCAGTTTGTATTTAAATTTCAGGGTATCCCAGACAGCCAGGAAATGTATAGTTATGGGGTTACTTGGAGATGCACGCTCATTCTTTGATAGCAAGAGTAGGTTAGCTGTTGAAAGGGGGTCTATATGTACTGCTTTAATTGCAACCCATAGTGGAATCTCGTTAGTCGCGTGGTATTTGGGGAGAGAGGCCAAGTGGGCCGCTCTATAATATCTAGCGAAATCAGGCATTCCGAGGCCTCCTAAGAGTTTAGGTAGGAATAAAGTTTGTTTTGGGACCCTGGGTCTAATGGAACCCCAGACAAATTTAAGAGTGCGTGATTGGAGTAGACATAGGTAGTGTGCAGGGACTGGAATGGGTAGGACCCTAAATAGATATAATAATTTGGGGAGAATCAACATTTTTATAATCGTGATTTTACCCAACCATGAGGTAGGCAGACGAGACCATTGCTTCAACAGGTTTGTGACTTGACTCAGGAGGGGCGGGAAGTTTTGGGTATAGAGCTGTGATATGTCTGCTGTTAGCTTGATCCCAAGATATATCAGGGAGGAAGAGGCCCATGAAAAAGGCAATGCCTGTTGTACTGTCAACAGCCTGGATTGGGGGATCGAGATGTTTAGATTGTTTAGATGTTTAGATGCTTGAGATTTTTTAGGGTTCACCACTAGTCCCGATACAGCCACAAACCTGTTGAGCAATTGTAAAAAGTTGGGGCCAGATATTAACGGGGATGACAAGAACAGCAGGATGTCATCCGCAAAAAGGCAGATTTTATGTACATAACCGCCGAGGTCTATTCCAGTGATGGTCGGGTTATTTCTGATTAGGTGTGCAAGGGGTTCGATGACAAGGGCAAAGAGGATGGGGGAGAGTGGGCACCCCTGCCTTGTTCCTCTTTCGACATTGAGCGGTGCCGACCTATAACCCGCGTATTTCACATATGCTTGAGGTCTATCATAAAGTGCCATGATCCATTTCAAGAAGTGGGGTCCAAATCCCCATTTCTGTAGGGTATACTGTAGATAGGGCCAGGAGGCCGTATCGAATGCTTTCCTTATGTCCAGGGACAGAAAGCAGGCTGGCATTCTACGCTTACGTGCAGCATGTGATATTAAGACAGCTCGGCGTATGTTATCTCCAGCTTGGCGAAGGGGTATAAATCCTACTTGGTCACGGTGTATTAGTTTTCCAATTATGCCGTTTAGTCTTAGGGATAGAATCTTGGCTAGGATTTTAATATCGATATTTAGGAGCGATATCGGCCTGTAATTCGTGCACGAAGTGTCGTCTGTGTGGGGCTTAGGGATCATACAGATCAATGCAGTTAACGATTCTGGAGTAAACTTATGATCCTGAAGGATAGAATTAAAGGCTTTGGTCAGAGGCGGAATCAGCAGATCGGGGAACGATTTATAGTACAACGCCGGGAAACCGTCTGGCCCCGGACGTTTGTTGGTCTTAAGCAATTTTATAGCCGATTCAACCTCCTCCGGGGTAATATTGCCTTCTAGGATTTCAAGGTCTGAGGGTGATAGTTGCGGGAGTTCAATTTGGCTGAAGAGGGCATCTGCTTCTATTTGGTTGAAAAGGTGGCTAGATTTGTATATCGTTGTCAGGTGGGAGTGAAATTTCTGTGTGATTTTAAGTGGGTTGCTGGTGGTGATATTTTTGGTTATCTTAAGGCGAATTGGTTTGGAGGGCTTATTAATGGTCTTTAGGGCACGAGCTAGAAGCGTGTCCGGCTTATTAGCTTTCATGTAGTACACATGGCGAGACCTACGGAGTGCTTTGTCAGCGCTTTCCGTCAGGAATAGGTCAAATTCTAGTCGAGCTTTGTCTAAATTTAGTCTGGTAGCTGAATTAGGGTTAGAACCAAATTCAGCATGGCAAGCACAGAGCTCAGCCTCCAGCTTTTGCCCTAAGACTTTACGCTCCCGGTTAAATGTGGCCGCCTGGCGCTGCAACTCACCTCTAAGTGTGGGTTTATGAGCTTCCCAGAGCGTAAGGGGAGAGATCTCTGGAGTCTCATTAAGCTCTAGGTAAGATTTAAGGGCCTGTTGGACAGCAAGGCGATGTGAGGGGTGTTTTAGCAAGTGTTCGGGTAGGTACCAAGTGCGGTCCTGCGCCCTCGGGATCGGGGATGCTAAGGTTGTGAGAACTGCACTGTGATCTGACCAGGGGATGGGGTGGATCTTAGAAGTTAGAAGTTCAGGGGCCATTCCCAAGGAGACGAAGATGTGGTCTATTCTGGATGATGCCTTATGTGGGAATGAGTAGTGCCTGTAATTCCATTTTCCGGGGTTGAGCTCTCTCCATGTATCCACTAAATGGTGGTTCGTGAGTAGGTGTGTAAATTGTGAATTTGTCGAGAGTGTGGGTAGATTAAAAGGGGATTTATCGAGATATGGGCATAGCACCTGGTTGGAATCGCCGCAGATAATCAGCGTGCCTATCTTATGAGTAGAGACAACCTGCATTAGATGAGAGAGAAAGGGACCAGGGCGCTTATTAGGGGCATAGTACGATACGATGGTAATTTGGGTATCCATGAGGTGACCACTGAGGATTAGGCATCTGCCCTCTGGGTCTTGGATCGTTTTAAGTGGAGTAAAGGGGACAGAGCGGTGGAAAGCGATTAGCGTGCCCCTTTGTTTGGTACTAGCAGAGGCAGTGAAGATTTGGGGGTAATAGGTGTTTGTAAGTTTTGGGGTGCAGTCTACTTTAAAGTGTGTTTCTTGAAGACATACTACTTGAGCCTTCAGAGATTGAAAATGTCTAAAAGCTTTAGTTCTCTTCTGGGGGACGTTGAGACCTTGTACATTGAGGGAGAGGATTGTTAAGGGGGCCATGGTGACAGGATAAGAAGCATGAACTTACCGAGATGTGGAGTAGAAACGGACAATCGGGCCCACCAGGCGGGTGGGAAAGTCACAGAAGGGAGAAGAAGAGACGAGATGTGATCAGATGATGAAGACCAGAACTCTGTTATAACTGAGCAAGCATAATCATAATCATCCACTAAAGGGGGAGAAAGAAGTAGAAGTAAAAAAAACTGGAATGTTAAACAAACAACAACAGTTTTATAGCAAAAAGACCGGGTCCGTGTGAGGGAGTATCCATCCCTGACAGGGAGTCGGGGGCCGTCAGTTGTGACCCATATATTACTAGTGGGCAACCAGTGAGGGCCATGTGGGGTGCACATGAAGGTTCCTGGGGAGAATGGGGCCCCAGCGGCTTTACCAAAATGAGAGAAGGATGTAGGGTGGCCAGTCCCAGGTAAGAAGGCTTTTAACAACAACATAACTGCCTTAAGGTATGAACAGAGGTTTTGAGGGACTTAATGGCTTAACTAAATCCTGCCCTAGCAAGGAGCTTTGTTCTTTATAGAAAGGGAACTGGGGGCAGTGAGGCCCCCCTAGGAGGATGAGTTACATGAAAAAGTAAACAGGTTTTTGTGCTAGCAAACATGAAAAACAATACTAGGGGGGAAAGAGGGAGACTTTGACTGCAACTGGGGTCAGGTCCTTGCAACTATGGCAAAGGAAAAGTGAACCTCTTATATGGAGAAAAGAGGTGGCAAAAAAGGTAGCAAAAGTAGCTTATTGCATAAGGGGATCAGTCCATAGTGTCCTCCAGTTCATGAGAAGGTGGGGTGAGGCGGCTTCTCTTGTGGACTTGGGAGTTCCCCGACTTCTCAGGAGACGAGGCTGGTTTGCTGGGTGAGGGAGTAGCTGACCGACGTCTCGAAGAGTTGGTGGTGGTCAGGGTGTCCATCAGGTGGAGCTCCTGTAACAGTTGGTGAAGTTCATCAGTCGTTCGGCACTTGTGCTTGTTTCCTAGATAGGTGAAACGAACTGAGAAAGGGAAGCACCATTGATATGGAATATGGTGTTGTTGGAGTTCTGCAAGTAGGGGTTTCATGGCCCGCCTTTTAGACATTGTGAGCTGCGACAGATCGGAATAGATTTGATATCTGTGGCCCTGAAATGAGAGGTCCCTTTTGTCTCTGGCGGCTAACATGAGCTGCTCCTTGGTGCGGTAGAAATGTAATTTCCGGCTTTTTGGGGGCTAAAGCCCTGTGGATTCTGTCCATTTCTAAACGTTCGATGGGGATGGCGGGCTGCAATTCCTGGAACAGAGCTGTGATCGTGGAAGTGAGGTCCAACACTGACTCTGGTATGCCCCTGATGCGAATGTTCGATCGTCTGTCACGATTCTCATAGTCTTCTAATTTAGTAAGCAGTGATAAATTTTCTTCCTTAAGACTGTCTAGCTCTAATCTATGTTCCTGAGCTGTGGATTCCAGCTCATCTGCTCTGTCTTCAAGAGCTGCGGTCCAGGAGCCCAGTTCCCTGATCTCCCTGGTCAGGCTTCTTGTAATATGCTCTGAGGTTTGTTTCAAAGCCTTGTGGAGCATTTTTTCAAACTGTTGCAGCATGGCTGGGGGGGCTGAGCAGTCCGATCTTTTGCCTGGGGATGTAGGGAATTCATTATCAGAGTCATCTGGCAGGACAGGGAGGGACAGTGTGAGCTGTTTGCGGGCGCTTGCTTGAGCCGCGTGTGCCGCCGCCATTTTGGCTGGTGCCCGGGCCAAGGCCTCCTTGATCGTGGGGTTCTTAGACTTCGTTTGGGCCCCTCCGTACACCATGCCCACCCCGCCGCTGGACTCACCGGGTGCTGTAGGTGCTGTGCGAGCTGTTTGGCTGACCGGGAGGAAGAAATACCGCCGCTGGAGCCGATTGTTTTCTCCCCTGGAGCGGAGCTCTAGCAAAGCATGTCCGCTCAGCTAGACTCCGTGCATGCGCCCCCTAGAATCTACTTTTACACCTCTAGTAGATTTCCATCTGTTTAATACATATCAATATTTAATTCTCTCTTTTTTATTGTGTCATCTTTTCTCCGTGTTACCAAACTTTTATATACCATTTTATAATAACCCCTATATGGGTGATCCTTTAGTAAAAGGCCACCTACTCCATTCACACTAACATACCAACACCCACACAATTCACATAGCCCTACCATACGGGGGGAATAAAAGGAAGGGGAGAGAGGAAGGGGCCAAGGAAGGGGATATTTGTTATTTCTACCAATATTCTATACGTTTTATAGAGTTCCTAACCTCTTCCCAGTCTTTCCATAACTTCACCATCCAATCCTTTTCTCCTTCCTCATTCCCCAGGGTTTCCTCCATTAGATGAATCCCCGACATCTCACACACCCAGTCCCCTATAGATGGTTCCTGCCTTTTACGCCAGTTACGGGCGATTACTGTGCGTGCTGCCACCAGCAAATGTCACAGTATATCTTTTCTGATATTTTTTATTGATCAAGGAATGATTGACAACACTGCTATGTCTATACTTGCTTGTAGGCCCCACTTTTTTACTTTCCTATATATATCAAATATCTTTGCCCAGAATGGTTGAACCACCGGACATTCATACCAAATATGCGACACAGCGCCATTGTCAGCTAAGCATCTCCAACATAATGCTTGGTTCTCCTCGCTGATTTTATGCATATCTACCAGGCACAGGTACCATCTTGTCAACATTTTATAATTCCTCTCTTGAAACTTTGCAGATAATGTCATATTATGGGTTAAGCTTATTAATTTATTTCAGGTACTTATATAGCGCCGTCAATTTACGCAGCACTTTTCCATATACATTGTACATTCACATGAGTCCCTGCCCTCAAGGAGCTTACAATCTAAGGTCCCTAACTCACATTCATATGTATATTAGGGTCAATTTAGACAGGAGCCAATTAACCTACCAGAATGTCTTTCGAGTGTGGGAGGAAATTGGAGTACCCAGAGGAAACCCACACAGGCACAGGGAGAAGATGAAAACTCCAGGCAGGTAGTGCCATGGTTGGGATTTGAACCAGCGACCCTTTTACTGCTAGGCGAAAGTGCTATCCACTACACCACTGTGCCACTAATAGCTTTCTTCCATTTTGACATGGGGATCTGTCTCTCTAGTTCTTCTTCCCATTTAATAATGTATGGTAGTTTATAATCCGCCTTGCTCTCTATTAATATTTTATATATATTGGACATTACATGAAGAGGTCTTTCTTTTGTATAAGTAGTTGTTCAAACTCTGTCAACGTTCTATCCAATGTTCCACTCTGCATAAGATGATTATTAAATGTTTGGAGTTGTTCATGAGTCATCCGTCTATTTCTATATCGCACTCCCCAAAACTCGAGTGCGGGAAATTTTCCGTTTACCAGAGTTTGAAGAATTCTCATATCATCTTCCCTTTTCCATTTAACAAACACCTGGATTTCTAAAGCAGTTGGGAATTCCTGGTTTGAGAACAAAGGAGTCATTGCTCCTATTATTTTTTGTTTCAAAGATTTTATTGAACATTTTTTCTGTAAACAAAACATAAACAGAAATGCATGATATTTTAGCAACGGTCGCACAGTAATAAGTCGCATTATCTCAAAAGTTAACAAAATACATGCTGGTTGCATGGATTAGGGATGAAAGCAGTATGGACCGCCCTGTAGGAGCACCCCTCTCCCTTAGGTTCCAAAGGGCAGTTTTTAGGGTTTCCGATAGGGATGGCGGTGCTCTCTACTTGGCGATTCCCTACATCTCCTTCCGCAAGGCACGGTCGCCCATCTCATTTTAGGTTCATCACAGAGGGTATCACCATCTCGAAAAATGAGACGCAGGGTCTCAGCAACACATATTGTTCACAACATTAACTAGAGGTGAACCCCTGTGTCCCCTCGATAGGTATATAAGTTTGGATGGGTCTGAAGGTCTCCAGGTTAAGGTGAACAATGGGCAGGTCATGGCTAGCGCCCAGTGATCCAGCCCCCGTCTCCTGACTCTGAGGACCCTTTTCTGGCCAGGGGAGGAGAAAGGAGGGGAGGAGGGAGAATTAAAAAAGGGGGGGGGGGAGAAAGGTCTAAGTGGGGAAAAGAAAAATGAGATGCTCCTTTAAATTGGGACTGTCTTATCAAGTGTATATATGTTAAAACTTGAGAATTGACACTCTGTTGACGGTTAGTGAAGTATGGTTAATTACTATTTGCGTAAAGGGTTCATTGTTGTAACAAGAGTTGATACTGTTTAGTGTTCACAAATTTTGACCATGATTCGCAGGTATGTGTGTATTCTACAATCCTATCGTTTGTTATAGAAATTAATTCCTCCAATTCACTTATGTGTGTAATTTTAAGCGCCCAATTCCTGGGTGGCAGAGGGGGCTCTGTGGATTTCCAATAAACAGGTATACATAAACGTGCTGCGTTAATCAGATGAGGGACTAAGGATTTAGTATATTACATGCAGATGTAAAAGGTACTGGGCAGGTGAAAATTCCAATGGAAGAGAAGAGAGTTCAGAAATAGTGTCATGTACTTTACGCCAGAAGGGTTGAATAACCAAACAGGACCACCAAATGTGGAGGGGGGATCCCTCTTCCACACCACATCTCCAACTTGTGTTGGGGATTGTGGGCATAAATTTGTGGAGTACGTTGGGTGTTTTATACCAACGAGTGAAGATCTTGTCACCATTCTCTTGTGTATTTACGTTGTGCGAGCTTTTGTGGATGAGCATGTGGACCGGCTCCCAGGCCGCCTCATCTATTGTTTTGTCAAGAGCTTTCTCCCAGTACGAGGGCATGGAGGACATGACAACTTGTGCTTTCACAAACGGGCCAGAATAAATTGTTGAGATTCCATGACTCTGCGGGGAAGATTGTGAACATAGGGATGCAAATGGTGTCAGCGCTCGGAGTCATTGCTCCTATTCTAGTTGATAACGCTTCCTTTTTAAATAAGGTGTCCCACACATTAAGTGTAGTTAATACCAAGGAAGGGATAACATTCTTTCCGGGTCTCATGTTTTTTGGGGACCCATGGGAGAGATCTCAACCCCTGTGCACTAATCTCTTCCTCCAGACCAACCCATTGTTTATTCTTAGCATTGTGAAACCAGTCTACTATTCTTGTTATAAAGACCGACTGCAGATAAAGTTTAACATCTGGAAGAGCCATACCCCCCTCCCTTTTATTTTTGACCAGTATGCTTCCTTTAATCCGAGCGTTCTCATGCGCCCATATAAATTCCCTTATTGCTCTATTCAGTTGATTTACCACTGCCGTTGGAATATTCATCGGTGTTGTTTGAAAGACATAGCTTGGGTAGTATGTCCATTTTTACTATATTAATCCAACCACTCCATTAAAATTTGCTTTTATTGTACTCCTTGAGTCATTTCAGTGTTTTATAAATCAGTGGGGGGAATTCAAGCCCCATATTTTGTTCAAATCGCGGGGAATATAAATTCCCAGATATTTAATTGCTGATTCTTGCCCTTTGAAGGGAAGACTCATTCATAAAAATTGCCAGTTATTATTTAGTATTGAAATATTTAAAGCTTCAGATTTATCATAGTTAACTTTAAATACCCCGAATTGATCTAATTCCATTATAAGATTGGGCATTGACACCACTGGGTTGGAGATATATTGCAATAGATCATCCACATACACAGACATTTTATGCTCTTTATTAGAATTGAGTGAACCCGGACTGTAAAATTCTGGTTCGTACCGGACTGTAGGGTGTCCGTGTCCCGAACACAAACCCGGACATTTGAGAAAAAGTCTGGGTTCGGGTTCGGTATTCAGGTATTTTTTCGCGCCTTTTGAAAAGCTGCAGGGCAGCCAATCAACAAGCGTTTCACTCATTTGCCCTTAGAAGCCATCACAGCCATGCCTACTAATGGCATGGCTGTGATTGGCCAGTACATCATGTGACCCAGCCTCTATATAAGCTGGAGTCATGTAGTGCTGCATGTCACATCATCTCATAGTAGTGTAGGGAGAGGATGCTGCTTCTATGAGGGACAGATTAGCTTCAGCAAATCTGTTAAAAACAACGATTTATTGGTGGGTGGGTGCTGGAGGAGATTTTTGTTTGCTAAGCAAAGTGCCTCATATAAAACCTAAGCAATTTTTCTGTTTGTTAGGTGGGCGTTTGCAGCCATTTTTGCAAGTGCAGTGCACTTGCAACTGCTTGTGTGTCAGGGACACTACTTTAATCGTGTTCTGTTAGTTCAGTTGGCAACATTTTGGCATATTTAAATACTACTTTTACATTGCAGTTAGACAAATTAAAATTTTTTTGTTTGTGTGCAAAATATTACATTTGCAGCCAGCGGTGCATTTCTTGCACAAAAATAAAAAGTGCGTCTACATTGCCGGTTTAAAAAATAATATAAATTTGTGCTAAATAGTACATTTGCGTCCAGAATGAGGAGAGCGTCAAATAAGGGACGTGGTCGGGGTGCTGCTGGTGCTGCTGGTGTTGGTGTTGGTGAAATTCCTATTGCAAGGAGAGGACGTGGTCGATCTGTGCCAGATACACGCACAAGTGAAACACCTTCTACAGGTGCGAGTAGCCGACAGAACCTTCAACGTTATATGGTAGGCCCGAATGCCACTCAACGAATGGTGAGGCCAGAACAAGTACAGGCGATAGAAGATTGGGTGTCTTACAATGCCTCCAGTTCCTTCACATTGTCTCCCACCCAGTCCCTTGATGAAAGCTCAGAGTTGGCACCTGAACCCCATGGCATTCTGTCTTTCACCTCAGCCCCTTGTAAATCAGCCAAGCAGTCTGAGCCCCAAGTCATGCAACAGTCTCTTATGCTGGTAGACACGCTGCTGAGGGCATTCCCAAATGACACCGGGGGCTCAGCGGAAGCACAAGGCGAAGGCAGAGGAGGAGGAAGAGGTCACCAACGCAGCTGTGCCACCTCCAGCACCTCAGAAGTCAGGGTTAGCATGGCCGAAATGTGGAAAAGCTTTGCCAGCAGCCCGCCACAACAAACAGCACTACCAGCTGATAGGCAACGTCTTAGCAGGAGGCAGCATTTCAGCAACATGGTGGAACAGTATGTGTGCACACGCCTACACGTACTGACTGATGGGTCTGCCCCATTCAACTTCTGGATCTCCAAATTGGCCACATGGCCTGAGCTTGCCCTTTATGCCTTGGAGGTGCTGGCCTGCCCTGCAGCCAGTGTATTGTCTGAACGTGTGTTTAGCATGGCAGGGGGCATTATCACAGACAAGCACAGCTGCCTGTCCACAGCCAACGTGGACAAGCTAATGTTTATTAAAATGAACCAGGCATGGATCCCACAAGACTTGTCTCTACCTTGTGCAGAATAGACATTTAGACCGGACTCACACAGCCATTGGTATACTTAAGTGAACTTATTCTTTTTTTTTTTATAGAACATAAGTCTTTATTGGAATTTGTAACAGGAGAAACATGAAAAATAAACCATGGTACATTTTATATGGAAAAAATGAACCCGTGCTAGAACATCTCTGGGTTTGTCTGCAGATAGTGATCTTTTTTTTTGAATATGTCTCAATATTTTGGGGGGCTATCCCAATTAGAAAAAAAAACAAACAAAAAAAAAACAGTGTTGGCGACCTCCTCCTCCTCCACCGCCACTTCCACCTACACCGCCACGGTCACAGCCTCCTCAACCTCTAGGCTCCTACTCCACATCCACCTTATTTTACATGGTACCAAATAAAAAGTACAAAGAGGACAATGTTTAAGGTTATTTCTGAATACAAGATA
>BLSH010127123.1:521934-556176 GCA_018402905.1 Glandirana rugosa | reverse complement strand
ACAACGGAAAGGGCTGATCGGGGGACTCACCATCGGTCAAGTAGTCCGTGTACTCCTAGGACGAATCATTGAACCCGGAACTGGGGCCCGCCATGAGCCCTGTAAGAAATGCCAAGAAAAGGGGGCATACCCAAGGTAAGTAATGGGGTGTTTTATGAGAGAAATGTAATGAGAAATGCCCTGAAAAAGGGGAGATGGGCGGGCCAGTATCGCGCACTGAAACTGACAAAGAGCAGGATTTGGAATGTATCTAGCGAAGCAGGCGGACTTCCACCTGCCTAATTTCTTGATCACGTGGTCTGGTACTCCGTGCTGAGATGCAGTTGAGGCTGCTCCAATCCGGAAAGAATGTCCCGAGTACCGCCCGGGGTCAAGGCCCAAGTTACTAAGCAGGATCCTCATGTGCCTGATGAACTGGCTACCACTCAGGGGGCTAGTCGGGAAAGGCAACAGTGTACTAAAGTCTAATTGGCTAGGCAAGTGGGACAGCAACCAGTCGAGCACCGTAACTGGCCACCAAGCATTGTTTGTCTGAAAGAGATTTATCTCAATTCCGGGTCCGGTTTGATGAGTTTTGGATACCGTGAGATGGAGGATGTAACGGTCTGGAATGCGAGTCAAGTGGCGTCTGCATAGTATCTGGTTGATGGTACCACTGACAGTGAATTTGCTAGGCCGTAGAAAGTCGTAGAAGGTCAGGTAGATGGCCGCTTGAATAACTAAACTGGGCAAAAACCCGAGCGGGGAACCCGTGAGGATTGCAGACATGTCCCTAAAAATGGTGCTGGTGACAGGCAAGTGTTTGCCTTTAGCTACGGGCTGATGTTTCTGGATACCTCATAGGAGGAGTCTCACTGTATGGGCTGAGAACACCAAGATGGTTTCTTGGGGACCTTTAAGGACCAAAAGTGCTGGATAGCGGCTAAGTATAGCCTTATAGTGTTGTGGGAAAGTGCCAGCTGTGTGTGGCAATACGATATGAAGTCTAGGACGTGCCTAAAGTCACCTGCTGTTGTTCCGGGGTATGAGGTTAGAAAGCTGCAGTGGGCTTTCCAAGCTCTATGAATAGTTGATAAGTTGTGTTGAGTTGGCCAGGTGTGGCTGTAGTCCATCGTTAGCTGAGACCAAGGTGGGGTAGGTGTGGTGGTCTGGTTGGCTCCAGTTACCTGCTGGAAGAATAGAACAAAGTTGAAACGAGACAGTGCATCTGCTGCTATATTGCATTGCCTGGAACGTGCTTACAATGAAAATTAAATTGATGAAGCAGTGACAATTGCACTAGGGACCAGGGATCAGCAGTTCGAACAATGATGAAGACTGCATGAACCCTGGGATTAGAAGGAATTCTGGGGGCCAGGGATCGGCAAACCAGTGGTTGCCGAAAATTGCGGCAAAGCCTGTGGAGGCTGCCGCATCAGTGACTACTTGTGGCAACAGGGCTGAGGATGACAAGATGAACATCAGTATGCCATTCCAGTTGGTGAGAAATTCATCCCACATTCTAAGTCTGCTAACACTGCTGAGTCCAATTTAAGAGTTTGCACGGGATCTTGTACCCGAGCAAGGAAGACCAAGAGGCATGAGATAAAGGATCGCCCCTGAGGAATGATCCTCATTGTAAGATTGAGCATCCCTAGCAAGGACTGAAGTTATCTTTTGGTACATGTTTGCAACTGGGTAAAGTCGTAAATAACCGACTTAATACAGGCTAGGTTGTCTGGTGGTAGGCTGGCCTGCATGGCTGACATATCCAGAGTGATGCCCAGGAACGTGATAGCATGTGCCGGCCCTTCCACTTTATGTTCGGCTATGGGCACGTTTAGGTTGTTAAACCCCATTCTTAGTCTACCTAGGTCTGCTGAGTGTACCCCTGACCGCTCGAAGAGCAGAAAATCGTTGAGATAGTGAATGACCATCTGACAATGCACCTGGTGTGATAGGATTCAAGTGAGGTACTGGGCAAAGACTTTGAACAGCTTTTGGACCCAAAGGTCAACTTCATGGTGAAATAGTAGGAATCCCTCCATTTGATACCGTGCCATCGCCAGAGGGATGGCTCGATAGGCATGAGCTTGAATGCGTCTGAGATGTCTGCTTTAGACAGCCAGACATTAGCACCTACTTTTATGATGGCCTGGATGGCCGAGTCAGCTGATGCATGTTTTAAAGAAAACTCCTCTGAAGGAATCAGAATGTGAAGAATGAGGTGCTGATAAATCATACACTAAACAAAGTTTATTATAAAACTTGCCCCTGACAAGCCCAATAGGGCTAGCTCTCCAGGTCTGGAAAGGTGATCGCGTGAAGGGGCCGATGACAAAGTCCTTGTCTAGCTCCATCTGTAGCAGGGTGTCTATGACCTGTTCGTCAATAGCCACTGACCGGAGGTTCTTGCCCTCCTGAGTGGAGTGGGGTAGAGCAATAAGTCCAGCGTGAAATCCTGCTGTCAAGCCATGGACCAGAAATATGGCCAGTGAAGGGGTGGGGTGTGTGGAGAGGTAGAACCCCAACCAAAGCACATTCACCAGGCTTAGTCATGACCTATTTAGTTGTTTTAGCTGACATGTAATATTCGGCTGTGCCTTGTGACAAGCCATGCAGATGTGCAGCAGCCGGCACTGACTGAAGGAACATATGCCGTTGTTGAAGTTGTTACAGATGGCTGCACCCCCTACTGATAACACAAGCCATCCCAATTTGTCCACCTGCCGCAGATGTGCGGGTGCTGAGGAGCCCTGGCTGTCACTGGATGTGGAAGGAGAATTTAAGGGGCGCCTTGTGGCTGCCACAGAACACCAGTTAGCTATGTGGGTCGAAGACTGGCAAATGAGGCAGAGGGGGGAGCGCAGCCCGGCTAAGTGATTGCAAAACTGCTCCATGTTCCAGTCTATCTTGGCCTGGAACTGGGCTAGCCTGGCTGCTGCCTTGGCTGAGAAGGACCAATGGTAGTCATAGAATGAATGACCTCCGTATATGTATCCAAAATCTGTTACGGTGTGGAGGTATAAGTCCAGCTCCTCCCTCCTGCTGGGGGCAGATGAATACACGACATCCCTGTACATCCCAAAGGCCAGGACAAACTCAGAGACAGTCAGTTTGTGGGTGAGCCTGGGATCTTTCGGCTTGATGACCACTGAGATGTCTCCCCAGGAATATGCTTTATTATCAGCCAGGTCATGAATTGAAATGATATATAATAGATACATGACTGAAAATCATTTCAGGGTATCAAAAAATAGTTTAGAAAAGCATTGTTTAAGAACATTAGGATTTTGGGACAAGAGAAGGTGTGTGCCTGCATCCCTAACCCAAAAAAAAAAAAAAAAAAAATTATTTTTCAGACATGCACAAGTCTATTAACAATTGTCCCCCACACAAGGGCGTAGGGTCACCCCAAAAATCCATACCAGACCCTTATCCGAGCATACAGCATGGGACGTCATGAAAAGGTGGGAGGGCGAGCGAGTGTCCCCTCTCCTGAACCGCACCAGGCAACATGACCTCAACATGAGGAGGGTACTTTGGCCTCCCCCCCAAAGCACCTGGTTCCCATGTTGATGGGGACAAGGGGTTCATCCCCACAACCCTGGCCAGTGGTTGTAGGGATGAGGCCCCTGTCTCCATCAACATGGGGACAAGGTGCTTTGGGGGGGGAGACCACGCATGTGGAGCAGCCCAGGGGCCAGTTATCATTACACATCAAACTGCTGGAACAAAAAATCAGGGTCATCAATTTTCAGGGAAAATAGAAGAGAAGGAGAGGCGGCCATGGTTAAATTTGCTGCCCCTCTCAAAGTGCTGCCTGGGTGCAATGGACCCATTGAGACCCATGGTAGGGCCAGCCCTGCCCCACGCCATTTTTTCTCATATGTTTTGTGTAAAAACAGAGATTGCTGGGCCCCAAAAATTATGCAACATCTTACCTCTTTATTGACATGCGTGTGTAATTAAAAAAATTTTTCTTCATGCCCACGGAGGTCTTCATACAGGATCCTAAACTGGCCTCTCTCCTCCCTATTTGTGATTATGGGATGAACCCAGTATCTTCTTCTTCTCCTCCTTCTCCTCCTCTCCCCTTCCAGCAAAATTGCTGCTGTTGCTGCAACAACTGTTGGCATAATCAAAAGCAAAGCAGCACACATTTTGGTGGTCAAAAAATACAGACAATATGGATTGCTAGGCAATCTGGAAGTGGCCAGGAAGATCACTCCCTTTTATTTTACCGCAAAAACACATCTATGATGGGATTGGCCTGCCCAGAATTCGCAGCTCTGATTAAACACCTGTGTAGTCATTCGAAATTCACAGCTGATCCGCAGCTAAAACGCAGATGACCCGCAGAACAACTGCTTGTTAGCTTCCCTGGGAAAACTGAGCTGAAAAGTGCACCACACATGTGTGAATCCAGGCTGAGGGCCACCAGCTCAGGTTCAGACAGGGGGTAAATCCTCCCAAAGGGTACTTCCGCCTCCGGTGGGAGCTCAATGGGGCAGTCATATGGTCGGTGAGGTGGTAGTTTCGCAGCCCCCTTTTTATTAAAAACGTCAAGGAAACTGTGGTAGGCTGAGGTAACAGACAGGCGGGTGTCCGGGTCAGAATCTGAGTCCAAGCAGAACAAGGTAGGGACTGTTTCTCTGGCCTGTTTCAGACAGTGCTGGTGGCAGTACGTGGATCGGAATTTGATGGTCCCGGTGATCCAATCAATACTGGGGCTGTGTGCCCAGAGCGAGGACAGGCCCAGAATGATAGGGAACAGGGGGAATGCTATAGCATCTAGAAGAAGCAGCTCCTGATGGCCGTCAGCTGTGGTAGCAGGTAGGGGAGCAGTCTCATGGGTGACTGTGCTGGATTTGATGGGGGATCCGTCTGCCAGGTGGATGACTATGTTGTGGGTCTTTGGTTGAAGAGGGATCCGGTGTAAGGCTGCAAATGCTTCATCCACAAAGCAGCTGCACGCTCTGGAATCAACAATTGCTGGGACCTGGATAGTCCCTCCAGGGAGCTGCAGGGAAAGAGAGATCACAAGCTGAGAGACTTGACTTGTCAAGACAGTTAGTTCACTTATAGTAACCGGCAGACACTTACCGCATTTGGCGGGCAGAATCTCACCACATGTCTGGGTTCCCCGCAATAGAGACACAGGTTCAGAGAGAATCTCCGTTGCCTCTCTTCAGGGGTGAGAGAAGGGCGTAGGAGCCCTATCTGCATTGGCTCAGGTGTATCCGGAGGAGAGCAGGAGGTTGCAGAAGCGAAGGGAGTGGGACTTGGATAGCTAGGAACCCAAGGTAGCATCCAGGTAGGACGCAGGGATCCCGGGGCTCTTTCAGTGCGGCGCTCTCTGAGACACCGGTCGATCTGGATAGCAAGATTGATGAGCACATTCAGAGTTTGAGGCACCCCCACATGGGCCGGCTCATCCTTGAGGGACTCAGACAGGCCCAAGCGGAATTGGTAGCAGAGTGCGGCTTCGTTCCAAGCCATGTCTGCGCTCCACCGCCTGAATTCCACCACATAGTCCTCCGCTGTACAGCGGCCCTGCTGGAAGGCGTGTAGCATGGCCCCCGCAGTGGCTACCTGGTGGGGGTCTTTGTAGAGCCGGGCCATAGCTTGGAAGAACTGGGCTAGGGTAGCGACTTCTGGGTCCCTCTGCTCCCACAGTCGGTGTGCCCTGGACTGAGGCTCATCTTGCAGCAAAGAAATGACGAGTCCCACCTTCGTGGCCTCAAGAGAGAAGGTGTGGGGTTGGAGGCCGAAGTACAGTTCAGTTCAGGCCGAAGTACAGGAAGGCCCTGAACTTGCAGAGGTCCCCAAAAAACTTATCCGGCAGGTGGACTTTTGGCTTGGAAGGTAGAGCCACAATGGTACGGCCTGCGGCCTGGCTAATCCCTGGAGCTGCGGGTGCAGCAAGCTCCTGGACCCGTTCTTCCAGCCGGGTATTACCTTCCTGCAGGTTCTTGACCGCCTGTGTGAGGCCGGCAAGGTGGACACACAGTTCATCCATAGCAGAGGGTGCTCCCTGTGCAGACTCAGACATGGCTGTCCGTTGCTGTCACACACCTGATGGTGGAGTCTGTCTTAGCAGGAAGCAACCACTCTTACGGCCCTGGTTCGGGAACCCCTGGTAGGACAGACAGGGAGTTCGGAAGCACAGGGAGGCACGAGGGTTGGACTGGTTCACTATTGGTGGTGTGAGTGGTCCAGTAGAGGCTCGTGCAGATAGTAGAATAGTGATGCAGGCTGGGGTCGGCAACTGGCTGGCAAGGCAGACAGAAGAGTCTTTGGGTACAGGCAGGGTCGTCAACAGGCGGGTAGCAGAGGTACACATGGATCAGGCAGAAGAGTTGTTGTGGGGTCGGCGCAGACAGAGATCGATCAGAGTCAAAGACCAGCTGGGTCACAGGAACAGATAATCAGGATACAGGTCAAACAGAAACACACAAATGCTGTAGAATGGACAGCACTGGCTGCAGGGTGCTGTCTGCTTAAATGGGGTCAATGCCGGTGCACATGCACACGCACAGGCACACAGACCCGGTTTCCATGGCACAGCCATTTCCTAATAGTTTTACTTATCTCCTCATAAAAAGAAATTAGGATTGTTTGACATCTTCTGTCTTTCATGAATCCATGCTGTCTGTTGCTTAAAATATTTTTTTTCCAGCAAGAACTCATCTATGTGGTCTTTTATTAAACTCTCCAATATCTTTTCGACTATAGAAGTAAAACTAACAGGTATATAGTTACTTGGTAAAGACTTTGATGCCTTTTTAAATATGGACACCACATTGGCTCTGCACCAATCCAGTGGTATCATTCCAGTCATTAACAAGTCCCTAAACATTAGAAACAATGACTTTGAAATGACAGACCTCAATTCTTTTAGGATATGTGGGTGGATGCCATCTGGTCCAGGTGCTTTTTTCCACCTTTATTCTGTCTAAATATTTCTGGGCCATATCACTTTTGAGCTATTGTGGATCATTTGGGGCCGTGTCAATACCATCCCCATTATGGACATTAGCCCCATGCTCCTTTGTATAGCTGAAGAAAGTATTTAATAAATTTGCCTTCTCTGTCACACGCTCTATATTTTATGAAGGGCCTACATGCTCAGACCTGACGTTTTTACTATTAATATATTTGAAGAATTTTTTGGGGTTTGTCTTACTATCTTTTACAATTTGTCGTTCGTTTTGAATTTTTGTATCCTTGATTTCCTTTTTACATATTCTGTTATATACTTTGTAAAATTTAAAAGATGATAGTGTTTCCAATTTTTATATTTTTTAAAAGCTCTTTTCTTATTATTTATAACTTTTTTAACTTTGGTCGTGAGCCACATAGGTTTTATTTTTAGCTTTTTTTAACTTATTGCCCATGGTAATATAATTTGCAGTGAGTTTGCATACAGTGTTTTTGAATAATTCCTATTTCTATTCATTGATGCTAATATTCCCTCCCAGTCTAGGTCTTGGAGAGCAGCCCTCATCCTTAGACTTTGGTCTTATGATGAAACGCGTAGGACTTGGCAGGGACGCTGACGTCAATGCGCTATCCATGTTCGTACTTGCGGCTCACTTTTGAACATAGCGGCAGGAGATGATTTGGAACACATAGATGCATTCAATCCCTAATGTTGGGTCTGACCCTTATAAAATGTGAGTGAAATTTTTATATGTTTTAATAAATCCTTTTAAAATACTTTATTACACTATTGGAGCCTCCTTCTTCCATTTTATATTTGTGGGTCGTGGCATGAGATCTGGTGAGGATAGCATGCAGACCAAACAGCTTGTCGGATTAAAGCATGCAGTAGCTGGTTTATAGTCTTACCAGCCATTCTATCTGGTGAGTTTGTTTAGTACGACTGGTGGAGGATCACATTGGGTGTTATACCCACAAAATCCATCAACATATAAGATATCACTGAGTGTCACCATTTGTTGCATTGATGAACTTTATATTTACTATTTTTTATATTGATGAACTTTAGGATTACTATTTATAATTATTTTTTTTTCCATTTTTTCACATTTGTGGAGTTTTTCATATTTGTATTTTTTCAAATTTTTGGATCACTATGGATTTGTTACATCATATAGTTACACTATGAAATGTATTGCATATGTCATAGATTGGTATTTATTGTGAGCACTGTTGCACTTTATTCTTTGCATTGCATTGCATTTTCGCAATGAGGATTTTTTTCAGGTCCTGTTTATGGATATTTTTTGCCCTTAGAGATAGATACTCATTCAGAGGGGTGACTCACAGATTTTAGATCAGCGCTGCTCTCCTTTCTTTCCTGTATTTTATCTTTTGGTTCACCAAGAATTTAGGGCAGCTGCGATCTGCAGTTTATTATATCTCCTATATCTCAGTACACATTTAATTATCTTTGGCGCTGTGTTTCATTCCTCCTTTTTTACTCTTTACAGGTAATACATGGCTGCATATCAATGTCTTTATAAGACTCTGTAATAACAGAAAGTCTAGCAAAAATTACTATTTCAGTAAAATAGATTTGAACTGAAATGGTTACTTGCCCTTATCCTCACAAATAGCATCCATCTTAGTAAAGTTCACAGTAGCTCTGGTACAGGTGAAGAGCAAACAGTACACTGTTAACAATTGGGAAGGTGCTCCCCACAGTAGTTGGGTCTTCCAGAGGAGCTCAATTCTATTAGGCCCCTGCCTTGTTACTTGTGACCCAGTTCTGACATTAGAAGACCTCTGATCTGGCTGCAGATCACTTGCCCAGCTACTTCATCAAATGTGGCAACTTTGCGCTGTTAAGGGAGGAAAACAGGTTTTCTTTAACATGCTATCCCTGACTACTTCTGCTAACAGGTACTACTCCACTGTCTTGATACATTGTGCAGAGTCTACTATCTCTGTACTGCCTGAGGAGATCTGCCATGGTCCTTTGCAAATGAACCACTTACCACAACTGCTCTGAAACTGGTTGGTTATCTTGGAGTCCTTATGCCTGTGCCTGGTTGCCTGCAGAGACTGGAAATTTTCAATCAATTAGTGTGTGGGCTAGTTCTATATTGTGAGGAGTGGCAATGCTTTACTGGGCAAAGATCTTTTTGCATGCCCAGTACAAGTGTAGCACCCTCTAGTGTGCTACTAGTGTCAGAATAGGTAAAACATAGTCTGACTCAGGGCTAAGTCTGAATCATGAAATCTGGGTCAGGGTTTACTGGAGTTCAGGGCTGGTTGACTCATGCAGGCCACTTTTTGTTCCTTCCCCCCGGTTCTGGAATGTTGGAGAACATTCTGGAAGCTGGAGAGCGAAGGCTAGGAGGGTTTATTCTCCATACTCAGGGGAACTTGACCAATCCCCTGGTGGTGGGCTGGGCAGAGTGGTCAGGCCATTAAGTATGGGTGAGCCATATCAGCAGGAGGAGTCGGGTGTAAGATGGAGATGGAGTGCTGAGGGGATTGTTGGTGGCCCTTGAGGCGAACCCCTTAGTCTGGGGGGGTGCTCTACTTGGGCTGGAGCTCTGGTGCCTGCCTGGGAGGATCCTAACAACAGAAGCAGTTTGGAGGGAGCCATCCCTGAGAGGCAACAAGAGCAAGGAGGACAGTGTGAGTACTACAGCAAGGTCAGGGACTTACAAGAGGAGAGACTGTCAAATGTAGCCAGTCTTTCTGGAGGATAGCGGTGTGCTTAAAGCATAACTCCACTTTTGTGGAGAAAAAAACATTCCCCTCTGAGTGATCTATGTACATTACAAGGATTTTAACAAACTTTGATGCAGATTCCTACCTTGTGTTATTCTGATGAAATCACTGTTTGTTTATCTGTGACCCTGTGAGTCTAATGGGAGTGGTTTCATAATTATCAATCAGTTGTGCACCTGCAGGGCTCTAATGAGGAAAGCTACTGGGCCTGCATCCCTTTACCCGTGATTTCCTATTGAAAATATCTCATCAAAAATGACATTTTTGTTGCAGGGGATGCCTGAAATCTGACTTGTAACTTAGTGCAGATTTCTGGGAAAATCAGACAAAATGGTTTCTGGGGTGCATTTTGTACACTTTACAGAACACCTCCAGATAGCCATATTGCATTGCAGAAAATTACAGAGCTGTAGATTGTAAAGGAAAGGTACTTTTTTATTTATTTTTTACCACTTTCATTCAAATAGTTTTTATTAGAGTATTTAAGCAATACAAGAGAAAAAAAAAAAACAAAGCAAAAAGGATTAAACAAAGAAGACATACATACTTGTGTAGTTCTATCAATCACTTGGCTCCTTGTTTAAGGTGGACAAGTAGATCCATGGGCTAAAAGCCCTATCCACAAGGCATATATAGTCTGCGCCATTTGTTATTATGCCTCAGGTGGTCTTATGTTCACATATATAATTTTTTAGTAAAGTAATACTGCAAGGATGTGGGGCAGCCCATTGTGCCACCTGTTCAGGGGTACCTCGCACCCCTGTCCCCCCGGATCTCTCTAATGGACAGGCGGGTGGCAGGGTCCGGCACCCCCAGGGCGGCACACGTACCACCCGAACAGATCATGTCAAAACTGTGTTAGATTCCTTATTTGGGTCCAAACCCTCCATTTTTGCTCATAGCTCTCCTCAGAGATGTTTCTAAATGCTAGATACTTTTCGCAGATACAGTTAGTGTCTACCCTATGGGTGACTTCCTCTATGCTGGGGGCTATGGTTTGTTTCCATTTCTTCGTAATGGACATCCTGGCTGCTATTAGTATGTGGGAAACAATCGTATGGTACTGCTTGGGGAATTGAGTTAGTTGGATTCCAAATAAAACTAGGTGAGGGCTTAGTGTTACTGTGGTTTTAGTGAGACTTGATATTAAGTCAAAGACAGCGTTCCAGAATCCTCTACTTATTGTACGTGACCATAATATGTGGTATAAGTCCCCCTTTAGACCACAAAGGCGCCAGCACAAAGGTGAAACCTTTGGAAAGATCTGGTTAATTTTAGTTGGGGTCATATATCCTCTGCACACTGTTTTAATAGTATTTTCCCAGTGGGAAGTGCAGTGGGTGGTTTTGAGCGATACACACATTGCTTTGTTCCACTCTAAGGTGGAATAGTCTTTTTTGAGTTCTTTTTCCCAACTGATGAACTGAGGTGCTTTCATCTTACTGTCTTGCACATTCAGAAAATGGTATACCCATGAGATTCCCTTACTAGGGTCTGCCCCATTGTGGAGGAATGTCCACAAGTTTTCATTGATTTTTATACTAGTAGGAGGGGAGGCCCTGTGGAAATGTCTTATTTGAATGGCTTGAAATCCGTTGGGCCCTGTGTTGTTCCCCCCTTTTAATGAGAAGGAGGGGATTAGGTGTTCGTATGATTCCATGGGAATGGGTATTATTTGAAAGGGTTCTCTCTTCGGTACCCCTTGTGATGCATAATTCCAGGCTTCTAGTGTTGCTGCTATGGTGTTGGTCGTGGGTGTGTGCAGTTTTGTCTGGTGGCACAGGCAACCAATAATGCTCGCAGGTCTCTATTGTGCATTAACGATTTCTCTATGGTGACCCATCTATTGGGCGTAAGCCAGTGTCTGAGTTGTACAAGGATGGCTGCTTTGTGGTACAGTTGTATGCTGGGCAGGTTTACTCCGCCCTGTTCTTTGCTCCTACAGAATGTTGTACGTGTTATTCTTGCTCTGCCTATCTTCCATATGTAAGAATTCATATATTTATTTATAGTGGTGAAGGAGTGAGTTGGGAGCGTTATTGGGATAGTGCGAAAGAGATAAAGTAATTTGGCAGAGAGAGCATCTTGAAAGCTGCAATTCGACCGAGCCAAGAGATTTCGCATTTCCTATATGTTAGGAGGTCTTTCCTAATTACCTCAAGGAGGGGTGGGAAATTGGTCTCATACAGTTTTAATGTGGGTGAGGTGAGTTTGATCCCTAAGTATTCTATAGTTTTGTTCTCCCATGAGTATGGGAACTCTTTTTTCAGAGGTTTCCTGGATACAGGACTAATGTTGATAGGTAATATAGAAGATTTTGTGATATTGATTTTATAATAGGAAGCTTTCCCAAATTTTCCAATTTCTTCCTGTACTGCCCTCAAAGAAGGAGCAACTTCCATGAGGGCTAGGAGGACATCGTTCGCAAAAAGCCTGATTTTATGCATATAATCTGCTATTTTTATTCCTTGTATTTGAGGGTTTTTTCTCATAGCTTCTGCGAATGGTTCCAAATTAAGGGTAAAAATAATTGGGGACAATGGGCACCCTTGTCTGGTCCCAGTTGTGATCTTAAATGAGTCCAACAGGGCATTGGAAGTGTACACGTGGGTGGAGGGGCCCGAATATAGTGCAGATATTGCATTGAAAATGGGGCCTTGGATACCAAATTTAGTGAGAGTAGCTCTAAGATACCCCCAGTGTACACGGTCAAAAGCCTTCTCGGCGTCAAGGGCCAACCAAGAAGACTGCCAGATTTTTGTTGGTTTCTAAGGTTGTAAGAAGGTCAATCATTCTCCTGATTCCATCCAAGCCTACTTGGTCTATGTTTATGAGGGAGGGTGTAATATCTGACAATCTGTTGACTATGATTTTGGAAAAGATTTTAAGGTCTGTGTTGAGAAGTGAGATTGGCCAAAACTTTTGGGGAGATATTTGTTCTTTGCCTTGTTTAGGTAAGGTGACTATAATTGCTTTAAGCATTTCCTCTGGTAGTGGCTGGAGCTAGTGGTCTCATTGTAAAGTTCTTTTAAGTGTGGGATCAGGATGGGATGGAATGCTTTAAAGTATTCGGAAGAGAGGCCACCCGCTACTGGGGACTTATTCTTAGGGAGTTCTTGGATAGTTTTTGCAATTTCTTCCACGGATATGGGAGAATTTATTCTGTGGAGAGCCTCTTCAGTTGTGGTGGGGAGGCGTAAGTTGGCCAGGTATTGGTTTATGGTGGCTTCAGTGGGCTGTGCAGTGTCTGGATCATTTTGGAGGTTATATAGGGATTGGTAGTAGTCTCGGAAGGAGTTTGCTATGTCTTTCAGATGTGTAAGTTTGCACTTATTTTTTGGGTCTAACAAGTATGTTATCGCGTTCTTCATCTGTTTAGTTTTAACTTGGTTGGCCAGAAGTTTACCTGCTTTATTACCTTGCGAGTAGTAAGTGGCTTTGATTTTGTGGGTTTGTTTTTCATGTTCCGATAACATGAGGAGTCTCAGTTCATTCCTGTTAGCGTTTAATTCGGTCAGAATATTGGGATCAAGGGTGTTTTTGTTTTGTTGCTCTAGTGTTTGTATTTTAGACAGTGTTTTTCAATGGCCTGTGTTTTTTGTTTCAGGGAGAAGAACTCTTCTATTTGGGTGGTGATTTTTTTCTTTGTAGGAAGGGTTGTTAAATAAGTAGGAGCTGTTTCTCCAGAGACTAGTCGGAAGGGCTCTTTGATCCTCCGATAGGATCAATTTGATGGGGGCGTGGTCTGACCAAGTTATTGGTAGTATTTCAGTCCTGTTTACTTTATATAATGTAGATAGATCGGTTAGAAAGAAGTCGATCCTAGTATATTTGCTGTGGGGAGCTGAGAAGTAGGTATAATCCCTTTCTCCTGCGTGCATGCACCTCCACGGGTCATATAAAAGGTTCTTTTTCAGAAAGGGTGCTAGTGTTTGTTTAGGTAGAGAACGATTGTTGGGCATATCCTATTCTTGGTCAATAATTGAGTTAAAGTCGCCCATCATTAGGAGTGAGCCTTTCCGGATCCTCTCAACTTTTTTGTACAGAGCATTTAAAAACTTAGACTGGCCTATATTGGGAACATAGACATTAACAAATGTATAGAGGACACTGCTGATGTAACAAACCAGAATCATATATTGTCCTTTAGTGTCTGTATGTAGATCCTGGAGAGTAAAGGATACTGAGGAATTCATGGAAATCAGCACCCCATTCTTTTTGACTGGGCCATTGGCCATAAAGACGTGAGGGTACTGTCTGTGGGCGCAATGTGGGGTCTTGGAGGCACTGAAATGAGTTTCCTGTACACAGAAAATGTCCGCCTGTAGTTTCAATGCCTCCTTTCAGGTGGCTTTCCGATTAAAGGGGCTATTCAAGCCGTGAGCATTAAGGGATACAAATGTTAATGGCATGGTGGTTGGCCCGAGAAAAAGCTTGTCAGTAATTTACCCGATACTTGAGGTGTCCGGATCCAATTACTCCTTTTGGTTTGTAGTCCGACACTGTGTATTGGAGCCTGGAATACTTTCACTCTGAAGCTGAATGACCCCCTCTGGGTTGTAGCGGATTGTCTAAAGGGAAGCAAGAGAATGCAGCAGAGAAAGGGGTACAGAAACATATGCCATGGTATAAGTAAAAACGGTTTGGTATATATTATCAGGAGTAAGGTGGACTGGAGCGGTAATGCAATGACGAGTACGTATGTCAAGAACAGAACCCAAATCAAACTGGTAAACAAAAACATGGGATAAAGGGATGGAAAGTGTAATCTTGTGGATTACCGAGTAGCAGCCCCTACTCTGATGGAGGAGGGGGATATTACTGAGCTCCAACTGGTGGCAACCTCCTCTATGGGATGGGACGGAGGATCGTCTGCTGGGGAGGTAGGTTAAGCGCGTCTAACTTAAACAGTGAGTAACTTGACGGCGAACTGATTGCACAGTGCATTTCAGCAGTCAGAAAGGGCTTCAGGGTTTCTGGGTTTTGCGCTGCTTGTCCCCCTAGGTGGGAGAAGGTTCCAGGTACGAAGCAGCCAAAGGCCTTCGTCCAAAGTGGAAACCACATGTTGCCTGTTGCCCTTGGTGATGATCAGTTTGGCAGGTGGCCCCCATTTGTATAAAATCTTGTGGTTTTGCAGCAATTTGGTAATCGTAAGTAATTGTTTTCGTGCCGCCAGGGTATGTTGAGAGAGGTCAGAGAACAGCTTCACTGTTGCATAAGGGTCAGGTAGTGGATTAGCTTGTCTGGCAGCGTGGAGCAGGCCTTCCTTAACATGGAAGAAATGAATCCTTGCAATTATGTTTCTGGGGATGTGTTCAGCAAGATAGGGAGGTTTAGGCAGTCTATGGGCACGATCTATGATTAATTCAGTTTGTGGAACTTTTTGGGAGGAGGGCAGATATCATCCATTGGATGTAATTATTTAGGTCTCCTGGCAGGACCGACTCTGGGACCCCCCTAAATTTCACATTGTTCCTTCTGGAACGGTCTTCGATATCTGCGATTTTCATTTTGAGTTGGGTAATAGTGTCTGCGGATTCTTTGTATGCTTCTAGGAGGTTGTTGTGGGCCTCTGCAAAGTCTGACATTTTATCCTCCATGTGATTGACCCTGTCCCCCAAATCATCCACCTCTGCTTTAATTTTGGATACCACTGAAATCATGTCAGTGTGCAGCGTACTGCGGAGTGCCACTAAAATGTTTTTCAGGGTAGTGTCCATAATCGGTTGTCCTGTAGTGGGGAATTGTGATATGGGATCAGTCTCCTCCCCTATGTCTTCCATGAGGTCTCCCTCCTTATCACGTCACTCAGTGCCTGCGACATGGGGTCAAGTCTGGGCCTATATTTCTGCGGGCTTTGTGTTGGAGAGGTATATTTACTTGCCTGTCTGCTTCTCTGGCTGCCCGAGCTCTTTGCAGCGCCCTGCCCAGAGTACGACCCGTCGTGTGCCATGCTCTCTGATGCGCCGCCATCATGGCCGCCGCTGGTCCGGACTGTGGTGAAGATCTCCGCCAGCTTGCAGGGAACATCATGGGGTTTTCTCTTGCTCATGTTGTACCATGAGGGTTGAGGGTGCCTTCATCTGCGTTTTGGGGTTGTAAGGGCGAATCCTCGTTGCTGTGTGCCGCTCGTGGAGGTTGCACTGATCGGAGCTCTTTACTCAGCGGCCATCTTCCGCGCCTGCCGGCCACTTTTTAATAACATTCAATTACAATATGACTTGTGTGGCAATTGCATTTGCTATATTTTTTCTTCTTTATTTGTATTTTTTCCCCCACAAAAGTGGAGTTACCTTTTAAATCTTCCCTAATCTTGCCCTGGGAGATCTCTGGGGCAGTTGGGTAGACTTGTGAAGAGTCAGTTGGGTAGACGGGTAAAGAGCCAGTCGGGTAGCCTGGTGGAGAAGCAGCTGGTGGGCTGGCATTTCCTGCAGTTGGTAGAGCTGGGATGAGTGTCTACAAGGGGGTTGGAGGTACTTCAGGATGCAGATTACAACACTTTGTGCTACTTTGTAAAGGGACTGCAAGTTCCGAGTCCTTAGGGGGCTTTTGCTTTTCTAACAGAGACTGCTAGCTGCCAAGCGAGGAATCAATCAGAGTTCTACAAAGTAAAGGAGAAGAATCAATCGGCGTTGTACATAGGAAGGAAGTTGTCCCTGGTTTTGTTAATGTCAAGTTGGATATCCCATAATCCCTATTCCCCATCCAAGTTATTACCTCTAATAAAACATCAAAACAAAGCTCAAAGACTGTTCCTTGTCTCTGGATGGAAGATAAAAATGCTATTTGCCTGGCTGTGTAGGAGTGGGGAACCCTGTCAACTGCAACCCCTACAGGGGTAGTGCTACATTAGGGGGCAACCTTTGAGCCAAAGGATTGTACCTTGCTGCTAAATCCCCAGGGAATAAAAACAGGAAGACAGAATTATGCTGATGAAACTGTGACTGTTGCTATATTTTTTAAGTAGTGTTGGCTATAGCAATTATTGCGTATTGCCGCAAGTCAGTGTTATACTGTGCACCCAGTTGCCCCAACTATTGCTGGGACGGCTACTAAAACCTGTTGCATTCAGTGAGAACTGCACTATGCTATGTGTCATTCCCCATGGCAACCACAACATGCATTCGTTGCTTGTGGATTACAAAGTGTCCAGCTGTCCGATCGTGGCTGGGGTAGGTGACTGTGTGCTAAAGTGTCCTGCTAATCTCAGTGTAATGTGCATGGATTCATCTGCTGCCACCCGTGGCAATTGGGGTGAGTCAGTAGGTTCCTGCAATATCATGTCTCTCAGTTGTCCAACCACGGCTGAGGTTAAAGACTTTTTCAATCCTGCTAAAATCAGTGGGGCATGTGTCATGCTTTCTACCGTCGCCCACGGCAACTATCATGAGCTTTCACTACTGTTTACACCCAGTTGTCCATGGCTGGGATCAAGTGACATGTCCTAAGAAGTCCTACAAACATCAGTTCATGTAAAGTGACTGTGTGTACAAATGTTGTTCATGCTTGTTTCAGTTTGGTCATGAAAGATTAACTGTCAGTGCTGGAAAAGCCCTGCTTATCAGAGCCGCTAGTGCCAGAGTGTCTGCGTGAGGGGCTGAACGGCTTATTAAAGCTAGTCCAGTAAACTCAGCATGTGAGGGAAAGGAGCAAGATGGAGGAAGGTGCATAAGTGTACCCCATGCTATCCTGGCTGCCCGAAATGCAGGAAGCGATGCTGGCTGATACCTGGCTGACACATCAAGGGGGATTTGGGGAACAGAGAGGCTGTGTCTGCTGTGTTCTGGCTGCAGGAGACTCACCTCTGTGGTCAGCACATGGATCTGGCTTGGTCACTACAAGGAGACACTGACAAGGCTGACACCAAGCAAGCAGGCACCGATCACCTACAGCATGGACCTGAAATCAGGACTGTATACAGAGCTGCCGGAAAAGTCCCGGATGGCCGGAGCTGTACAGAGGACAGCTGCAAAAGGCAGGGTTGAGTTCCAGGACGGAGATTCCCCTGTGAAGCCGGAAAGTGGGGTCGAGTCCCAGGACAGAAATTCCCCCAAGAAGACAAGTAACACCCATGGAAAAGGTTGGGAGTCCATCTGGGCATACATTTCGGCAGGAGATTTGGTAACTGACAGCGCTGCATAGCAGGAAACAGCAGATGTCACTGAAAGGCCAGCTGTACCCATCCACGCTGTCAACCACACCTGGAAAGAGCCAGTATGTGAGGAAAGTTTGTCTTCAGGTGAGCCGGAGGGGAATGGCAATGGTGGGGTTATAGACTGGGGGTCACTCAGACTGCAGGCAGAGTTCGGGCCCATAGATGCTGATTGGCAAGAGTAATCATCACACAGCAGTTGAGATGGAGAATGGGAGTTCAGAGACACTCAAGAAGAGGTTGAGGTGCAGTCAGAAATATCAGATGTGCCAGAATCAGCTGGAGGAGCTAAAGGATTCCAGCTGACCCCAGTTTGTGTCTGGCAGCCATTCCAGGCAAAGCCATCGAGCACACGGACAAAGGCCAGCAGTGCTGAATACAGGCAATGGGTAGTGTGGTCATCCTATGCCTGTGTTCTTCCTGCGAAAGGCAAACCAAAGGATCTCCCAAGGTTCTCTCAGTTCCTGAGGGAGGTCCAGCAAAGCACAGCACTGGAATGGGGCCTGGATTATCCATATCTCCCACAAGACATTATGAACATTATCGAGAACTCTCACACACAGTGGGAAAATGACATAGTGTGGGATTTTATGCATGTCCCTAAGCCACTATGAGGGTCCCACAATGAAGAGGCCTGGGCCCGGTTTCATAACATTCGACAGGAATGGCGACTGGAGCAGGCCATACACAAGGACAGCCAACAAGAAGTTACTCTGCTGTCAGGGGAGCAGATAGTAGTATTACCAGACTGCCAAATCCAAACATGTATCTGTAAGGGGCTGATGCGGAAATCCATCCTGAAGATAACAAGGATTAATGGCTGTTGCACTGCAGAGGAAGACCTGCTACCTTTGCCCATTTACCACAGACCAGGCCAGCTCAAAACCCTAATTTCCTTCTAGAAGAAATATCGTTCCTGGTGAAGGACTAGATCCCTGGGTGAGGACTAGAACTGTGCAGGGGCGTAGATAAGGGGGGTTTGGGGTGTTCAAACCCCCCCTAGTATCCTGCCAAAAATAAAGTGTCTCTGCCCTGTCGCCTCTCATGGTGCCAGCACCACAACAACAAACAGCGGAGCTCAGCAGTCAGTATTGCGGGCGAAGTGGATGCAGCAGGTCGGCTGTAAGACACACTTTCACAGGCACTTACAACACGCTGTTACGACCAGGCTGTGCTAGGTTCTCAGCGGACAGATCATAGACACAGTGGAAACGGGTGGCATTTGTAGTCCCGCCCACTGTGCCCGACTGTCTCTACACTCTGTACTTCCCGCCTTGGACTTAGGAGGCGAATGGAGCGGAGAACTCGCAAGGTAGCAGTATTGCTGCTAAGGAGCTGAGCCTCCCTCTTTCCTTTTCGGCTTGCTTGCTGCCTAAGAGACGGTCATCATAGACCACTTGCCACCACTGCTGTGCTGCCATTGAGGTGAGTCTGTGGCAGCTGGCAAAATTATTCACTAATCGCTGGATTTGTGGGTTACCATTTTCCACTGCTTGGTTGGTACTGACAGTCTAGCCTGGCTCTGTCAGCTATGCTGTGCCAGAGCCAGGCTGGACTGTTTGCTGCCCTCAGTGCCCTGGCCCTTTTTTAAATTGTGTTGAAAAGGCAATAATAAGCCCTGGTTCACACTAGGATGTGGTGCAGAAAACCTGCAAAGC
Organism: Glandirana rugosa; assembly: GCA_018402905.1. Classification (NCBI taxonomy): domain Eukaryota; kingdom Metazoa; phylum Chordata; class Amphibia; order Anura; family Ranidae; genus Glandirana; species Glandirana rugosa. The sequence goes on along the minus strand of BLSH010127123.1, from coordinate 536,676 downwards.
ATCTCCCGCACAAGGCTGTCTTTAACATGGGGCAAAAGGGGTAGCTGCCCCGGGCCCAGCCCCAGTCATTGTTGTGGGGCACAAAGCAGCTGCCCCTTGCACCTGCGCTGCCCGTAAAAAAGATGGCGGCCAAATACTACTAGGGTGTAGTTGGACTACAGCTGTGCAGTTTGTTTCCCGGCTTGGTGCTGCGGCATCTCTTCCAATTCCCAACCAACCACTGCCTGACCTGCCGTCACGTGACCTCCACAGCCCCCTAACAGCAAATCACTCCACCCTCTAACAACCAGACCTGTGATCAGTGGGGAGGAGAGGTAGGGACGGCTCCTCCCTCCTCTGTACAGTCCACCCTGAAAGTCTGGGACCTGTCCTCATTGTCGTTGTCACACAGTAAGTAAATGACATGAGTGGTGTATGGGGACACTGACAGTACCTGTTATGGTGACCAGGAAGGACCATTGTGAGAGTTAAGCAGACAATGAACATGGATAGGAGATCAGACAGTACATGGATGGTCTCTTACCATCTCCTGAAGTACAACTGCAGTCTCTGACAATCTCCTCCAGTATGTCTGCAGTCCCTGACCATCTCCTGTAGTACGTCTGCAGTTTCTGACCATCTCATGTAGTACGCCTGCAGTCTCTGACCATCTCTTGTACCTTTGCAGTCTCTGACCATCTCCTGTTGTACACCTACAGTCTCTGACCCTCTCCTGTAGTATGTCTGCAGTCTCTGACCATCTCCTGTACTATGTCTGCAGTCTCTGACCATCTCCTCTAGTACGTCTGCAGTTTCTGACCATCTCCTGTTGTACGCCTGCAGTTTCTGACCATCTCATGTAGTACGCCTGTAGTCTCTGACCATCTCTTGTATGCCTGCAGTCTCTGACCATCTCTTGTATGCCTGCAGTCTCTGACCATCTCCTGTAGTACGCCTGCAGTCTCTGACCATCTGTTGTAGTATGCCTGCAGTCTCTGACCATCTCTTGTACGTCTGCAGTCTCTGACCATCTCCTGTTGTACACCTACAGTCTCTGACCCTCTCCTGTACTATGTCTGCAGTCTCTGACCATCTCCTCTAGTACGTCTGCAGTTTCTGACCATCTCCTGTTGTACGCCTGCAGTTTCTGACCATCTCTTGTATGCCTGCAGTCTCTGACAATCTCCTGTAGTACGTCTGCAGTCTCTGACCATCTCTTGTAGTACGCCTGCAGTCTCTGACCATTTCCTGTACTATGTCTGCAGTCTCTGAACTTCTCCTGTACTATGTCTGCAGTCTCTGAACTTCTCCTGTACTATGTCTGCAATCTCTGACCATCTCCTGTAGTACGCCTGTAGTCTCTGAACATCTCTTGTACACCTGCAGTCTCCGACCGTCTCCTGTACCATGTCTGCAGTCTCTGACATAGTATGTCTGGCAGTAAATGATATGCACAACCCTTTGGCATGTCAGGGGCTGCAGTTGAGGCCCTGAAAACCTCATCAGTTCACCATCATTGGGATGCAGTCTCAAACCAAGCTATACATCCACACAATAAATGGAGTGTATGAGAGTCAGAACAAGCTGTTCTGGTTTAAAGTAGACCTTTCACCATAAAGGCCTCTTTCACACACTGCAGTCCCTAATTTCATAGCTCTGTGTGTGCTCTACTCATTGCTAACAACATGTTCTAGAAGTTTTCTGTCTATTACTGATTCCCCCGCCTCCCCAGTACATGGTGTGCAGGCAGTGAGGAGATGATGTGCTTTAACCTCTATCAATCAATCAGTGAGCATTAATGATGTGCTGTAACCTCCAGCAACCAATCAGTAAGAAGTCATGATGTGAATGGGGGGGAAGAAAATGTTTGCCCAGGGTCCAATCAATATTAAAGGTGGCCCTGGCCCTGCACCACATTCAAATTGCACTGCCCTTACAATTTACAGTGGGTGTCAGTGAAATCTTAACAACAACCCAAATGCACTGTGTTTGCCTGCCTTAGATCCGATGATACAAAATGACCATGTGATTTCAATGCGTTCCTAAAATTGGTGCATGCATGACTTTGGTGTAATGCAGTGCAATCTAAGCCTATTCAAAATGATTGGGCTCAGATTGCACTGCACTGAATTGCATGTGAATTGCACAGAAATGTGATGCAGTTCCTGTGTGACTCATAGCGTGAACCAAGGCTAAGGGTAGTTTACACCTCTGTATGTGGTGTGGCCTGTGTTTGCGTGGGAATGGGCTGCTGTCCCTGCGGGAAAGGCAGGGAAAAGGTCCCTGCACCTTTTCTACAAACACAGCCACAGAGAAACCGTATTTTAAATTAAAATAAAGAACATGTTATATTATCCTGCTCTGTGCAATGGTTTTGCATAGAGTGACCCTGATCCTCCTCTTCTCTGTGTGCCAAAATATAAAGCTGCCTGCTATAGGGGCACACATGCTTGCTCCTGTGCTGTAGCCATGCTCCATACACCCACATAGTGCTGCTTGGTCGTCCCCCCTCCCAATAACCCCCCCCCACTTGGTACCTGCTGCTGAACCCCCCCCCCCCAGGACAAAAAATTATCTACGGCCCTGGAACTGTGTTACCTTTGCTATTATGAAGGGGCTCCTCTCTCAAAGATTCTTGTGTAACAAAAATTCTGCCAGCAGGATCCTAACCCCCTGCTAGCAGAATGTACAGATAGTGTAGTTAGTGTGAGGGTTGTGTTTTCTGTTTGTCTGTCTGCAGGTTCATCATGGACGGTGTCCTCCTGCTCAAGTATTGGACGTTGGTACTCTTCCAGTATTTCTACAGTTTCTGCTGGGAGGGCTTCCCTTTAGGGGGAGGTGCTCCATTCAGAAAAAAAAGTTTATTGACAGTGTATAAATTGCTTTTACATCTGTTTCTGTACTGATTATTGCTAGCTGCAGAGAGCTTTGGTTAGGCTGCTGTATATACATATTCGTTGCTGTATATATGTCAAATGCACATATTCTATTTTTGATATTGTGCATTTATTTGTGCATAGCCCTTTCCAAGCTGGTTTCCTTTTTCCCCTTCCTAATTTTCCTTATGGGATGCCCTTGCTTCTGGGCACAGGAGTCATTTTTTTGTTATTTTTACAGCCAATGGGGACATGGCTTTTTTTAGGGGAAGGTGAGTGTAGCACCCTCTAGTGTTCAGGGCTAGAGTTCAGAGCTAGATGACTCATGAAGGCAACTCTGGTGCCTCCCTCTGGTTCTGGAATGTTGGAGAATGTTCTGGAGGGCGGAGGCGAGGAGGGTTATTTTGTATACTCAGGGGAGCTTGACCAATCCTCAGATGGTGGGCTGGGCAGGGTGGTCAGGCCAGCCATTAAGTAGGGATGAGCCATGCTAGCAGGGGGAGTCGGGTGGAAGATGGAGATGGAGTGCTGAGGGGACTGTCGTGGCCCTTGAGGTGAACCCCATAGTCTTGGGGGGTGCTCTGCCTCAGGCTGGAGCTTGGGTGCTGGCCTAGGAGGCCCCTAACAACAGAAGCAAATTGGAGGGAGCCGTCCATGAGAGGTAGCGGGAGCAAGGGGCACGGTGTGAGTACTGCAGCACGGTCAGGGACTTACAAGGGGAGAGACTACCAAATGTAGCAGGTCTTTCTGGAAGATAGCAGTGTGCTTAACTTTGCCCTGGGAGATCCCTGGAGCATTTGGTAGACTAGTGAAGAGTCAGTCAGGTAGACTGGTGAAGAGTCAGTCGGGTGGGCTGGTAAAGAAGCAGCCGGGTGGGCTGGTGGAGAAGCAGCCAGGTGGGCTGGCATTTCCTGTTGTTGGTAGAGCTGGGATCAGTGTCTACAAGGGAGTTAGAGGTACTCCAGGATGCAGCATACAACATTTTGTGTGACTTCCTGAAGTAAGGGGGCTATTGATTTTCTAACAGAGACTGTTAGCTGTCAAGAGAGGAATCAATCAGAGTTCTACAAAGTAAAGAAGAATCAATCAGTTGTACATAGGGAGGAAGCTGTCCCTGGTTTTGTTACTGTCAAGTTGGGAATCCCATAATCCCTATTCCCCATCCAAGTTAAGCCTGGCTATGTAGGAGTAGGGAACCCTGTCATCTGCAACCCCTAGGAGGGTAGCGTTATACAAGCATAATTACTGGATATTCTACAAATGGTCAAACTCAGAAAATAAGTTGAGTCTAGTTCTATGGCCTTACCACAGAACTGAACATGAAATGTCCTTAGTTGGATCTTGGGAGAGCATCTTATACTGTACAACTTTCAGTAGAGAGTAACTAAAACATTGTAAGAACAATACAAAGACAATCTGAACAATGCTAGTGGCCAGGCAGGAATGTTCAAGTACTAACTGCCATCCAATTTTGCTTTAATTGTCAGAATCAGTAGAAATTGACTCTCATAGATGCTCCACCACTCTGGCCAGTGTCATTTCTTAATTTTGCTTTGGAGAAGCTTGCTAATGGTTTTGTAGGTCCTTTCATAGAGGCACCTGTGGACTGCCAATTTGCTCAAACAATAATAGATCATTACCATAAAAAGCTAGAAATCACATTTTTCAAATATTACATCAGCTACTGCAATTACATTTCTCTCTACAATTTTCAGCAGTAACCCAGGCATCATCAGCCGAACCACTACATGGCAGACAAGTGCACACCAAACTGCATGTTGCTGACACACAGCCCGAATCCAGTGCCTCAGAAGTCAATCCGTTGCTTAGAAGATCAATAAGATAAAGGTAAAGCATATACTGATTAGAAAAGTGACACCATAAAAGTCTGCTTTCATCCTGCAATTCTAGTTAAAGTTAAGACACCTGGCTTAGTTCTAGGCATGGCTTAGATGGCCTTAGTTATCTTGTAAGCAAGCTCCTGCTCCAATCTGTGGTCTTAGAGACACATAGTACCATAAGCCTTTTTAAATTAGGAAGCAAAAGATGCAAAAGGAACCCCAAAGATATCTCCCACAACCACCTTGATCCAGCTCAAAATCCTCTATTAAATCCTTTTTTTGAGCTGGGTCTGCCACAGGAACATAAGACTGACAAGATGGCACCTGCACTTACCTTTTGCAGCCTGTCTGCTGCAAAACCAGGAGCGTAAGAGAACACCAAATAAAAAACCCTTGTTTCCCTCACAGGAGTCCACATAGTCATTTTCTATCCCCACAGTAGCCCAGCAAATCTGGCAGGTCCCCTGATCACAGCAGTGAACAGCCAGCCGGAGCACATTTAGACACCACGCTTCCTGGTCGCACCCAATGAGACCTATGCAGAGGAGAGCTGAAAGACTCAACACCATCATAGACCTGCCTACTCCCAAACCAGCACCTATAGCAGGCCTCTCAGACTGAGCAGATAGATCAGGGGAACAGAGAAGATAGAGGTAGGCAGGGCTCCCTGATATGCGTCCATTTTTCCCCCTGGCACATGGGAATCCTAATGACTTGACATGTGGTAAAACTAGGAACAAGATCCAGATCTTACTCTCTCAAAGGACCAAATGCTCTGAGACTAAAGTGCACCATTCCCACTAACCCCTCCCCACTTATTAAGCACCCACATTTTAACTCTGACACCTCTGCCTACACTACCTGGTGTGACTGCATAAATGTATAGGAGTATTATTGTAAGCGCATAGACATTCCAAGCCATATATATGTACATAGATAGAAATATACTCAGCACTGCTATAATGACAGTCCGGGGTGACTGGACAGGCTGTATGGTCCTCTTAGGGCAGCATCTTGCCAGAAGTAGAACAGGCTTCTAAGTGAACAAAAAAGACAAGCAGGTGCGCCCTAAGTGTAAACCATAAAAGCAGTCTTTTACTAAAACAACCAAGTGGTACCCACAAACAGTGATGTAGTAAGAGCATGGCAGTATTAGCTACTGCTGGCTATGTCCCGACATTTCTGGCTTGTCCAGGGGAGAAGGAAGGCTGTGGCATGCTCCAGGCTGTATCAGGTGTATGTCAGTAGTTTCTGGCATTCCCTGGGTTTCAGTCTGGAGTAGCACGACATCACTTCCGGTTTCCGGCTGGTCAGTACGATGACACACTTCTGGCAACGCGTTCTCGAGGCCTACGCCACTTCTTCAGGCTGTTCTAGCCCCATGTTGAAAGAGGGCATATTTAAGGGCAAGGCTGCTGATGACTAATAGGGCTGAGATACGCCCACTGCAGCCATTGTCCAATCAGGTGGTAGTGACTGTTGTTGTCAATGAGAGTCAGAAAATTTAAAAAGATCAGATTGAAAACGCTCAGATGTTTCCGTGCTGAGAGTGTGCTTACGGAGTGCTCCCAGCACACAGAACATATCTACACTCTCCTCTGACACCACCAACTGTGGAAGGGAGTTCTACATCCTTATCACCATAACTGTAAAGAACCCTGTATACAGTGTAATATTGGATTGCTTCTTGTCCAACATTATTGTGTGGTTGCGTGTCTTTTGTACAGACCTAAATAATAATGCTAGGTTTAAAGGATTTGTATATACAGTATCTATCATTTCTAGTCTTTACTCATAAATGAGGTCCTTCAGACCCCTTCCTTCAGCTGTGTTGCCCTTCTCTAGCTTCTCTCCAGTTTAAGGACATATTTCCTGAGGATTGGTGACCAGAACCAGACAGCATATTCAAGATGTAGCTGAACCAGGGTTTTATAAAGTGGTAGAATTATAGTTGTATCTCCTCAGTAAATAGCCTTTTTATAATGCATGCTAATAGTCTGCTGGTCTTGTTTGCTGCAGCCTGGCATTGCATTATATTGCTTAGTCTGTCATCTACTAGGAACCCATCCTCGATTACCCCAGAGGTACTCCCCCTTGTGAGTACCTTTCAAGCATATTTTTAGCTCACAAGTGTATTACTATTCCTACACTGAATTTCATTTGCCATGTAGCTTCCAGCCCCTCTGTTTTAACTAGGTTGAGTCCTATTATCCCCTCTATCACACATAAGGACCAGGTGGAGTTCATAATGTACTAGCAGGCTGGAGACAATACCAGACACTATAGATCTAAGATACTATCAAAAATTGGGAGCCTAGGATCTCTTACTCAGTTTAGTTGCTGAAAAAGCATTTGACTACTAACGCTTGCCCATTCACGCTCTCCACATTGCAATACATTGGCATCAAAGGCCCCTTCCCTAAAGACATTCAAGCCCTCTATTTGACCCTGACAACAGTTGTTACATTTCCTCATTCTTTCTCATGGTAAATTAACATATTTAATGGCACTAGGCAGGGCTGCCCCTATCGCCATTGGTATTCACCTTCAGTATTGGCTTCCATTTAATGCAACCCAGACACCACAGGAATAAAAATCAGTTACAAACAAAACAATCTGATATTTTCCTGTACATAGATGGGGCACTTCTTGAGCTACATGTACACGGGACCTGTTTCAACCTCCCCTGAATGACTCAACTTGACAGCTAGAAACCGTTGTTTAAAAGCATCCATATAGCCGCGTTTGCATGACGCGTTTAGCCGCATTTGTGGCCAGAAGTATTTTTTTTAAAATGAAAACTGTCTGTAAATGAAACACTCCTAGATGCAAGTCACTGCGTTTAGGCACATTTACAAGCTGGCGGTACAAATGCCTCTGAACATCCGTTCCGAACACATTTTTTTGGCTTTCGAACAAATGCCTCTAAACTCAACTGCCTAGAAACGACTGTAAATGACCCTGTGTACATGTACTGATAAGAAAACATAGAGCAGAGTTCAGGGGCAGCTTAAAAAAACACCCAACTGCCCCTAAACATCCGTTTAATAGCAGCAGTGTACATGAGGCCTTACCCTTACAAACCCACTGACCTCTCTCCCTAATTTTTACATGGAGATTATATAGTGCTTTATTGGGGTACAATATACATTTTGCTAAAATAAGTTTTACCCATCAACATTAAATCTGACCTCCTTCATCTTCAACACTTCAGTTATTCATATGCTTGGAAAATGGACACCTTGAAGTACCTAGGATACAACTAAGACCCATATATAATATTTTACACTGTATATAATAAGGGATGTGCCAAACTGCTCTGGGTTAGGTTCAAGGTTATTGTGACTTTTTGTACTATGCAGGGAATATGTGGTATTCATAACTCTAGCCTTTAAATGTAACAGTTATTGCATGTTTAATGCATTCTATATTCTGTACAAGTCAGTTCCTGTTCCTGCTTTGTTATAACAAAAAGACTGCAGGTGTTTTATGGATTCCTAAACATGTTATTTAAGAACTGCATAACTACTCTGTTTTCAAGACTACAGGGCACAACAGTAAGATTTTGGTAAGGGTCAAAATTAGAGTTGAGCGAACACCTGGATGTTCGGGTTCGGTGGGTTCGGCTGAACTTCGTGAAAAAGTTTAGGTTCGGTACCGAACTTGACCCGAACTTTACCCCGAACCCCATTGTAGTCAATGGGGACCCAAACTTTTCGGCACAAAAATGACTGTAAAAAAGTCCTGGAAAGTGCTAGAGGGCTGAAAAAAGGAAGTAAAATGATTTTAGAACAATAATCTGTCCCTTACAGCAACAGCAGGAACCTGACCCTATAGGAGTAGGCGATGATTTTAGAACAATAATCTGTCCCTTACAGCAACAGCAGGAACCTGACCCTATAGAACTAGAAGATGATTTTAGAACAATAATCTGTCCCTCTAAGCAGTAGACTCTACCTAGTCCAGTCAGATTGTTCTGTAATGCAGGATGAGATGTTATTAGATCTGCAATCTGTCCCTAAAAGCAGTAGTAGTAGTAATCTCTACCTAGTCCACAATCAGATCGTTCTGTAATGCAGGATGAGATGTTATTATATCTGCAATCTGTCCCTCACAGCGCCGGCAGAATCCTCTCCCTACACTAGCCAGAGAGCATGTGACATGCAGCACTAAGTGACTCCAGCTTATAAAGAGGCTGGGTCACATGATGCACTGGCCAATCACAGCCATGCCATTAGTAGGCATATCTGTGATGGCTTCTAAGGGCAAACCAGTGAAACGCTTGTTGATTGGCTGCCCTGCAGCTATTCAACATGCATGATCAAATACCCGAACCCAGAACCCGAACCCAAACTTTTTTCCAAATGTCCGGGTTCGGGTCCGGGTCACGGACACCCCAAAGTTCGATACGGACCCAAACTTTACAGTTCGGGTTCGCTCAACTCTAGTCAAAATGATATTGTGTGCTTTAGAAGAATCTACTTCTCACTTAGGTCTCATACACACAGACATTTTTTTTTTTTGAAGCTCTCCATGTTATTCAATGGCCCCGTACAAAACGCTGACGTTTTTGAGCTGTAGATAGCGTCAGTGTGTGCGCTGAAAGCAGAACCCACAGCCAACACATTCTGAATCTGCGGCGTTAGAGCGTTTTTGATGCAGAGCTGGCAAAACTCTTCACCATCTACACTGCAGACTTCATGTTTAGCTCAGCAACCTGTCACCTACAGAAGTTCTCTGATGACTCTGCCATCGTCGGTCTGATCACGAATGATGATGACAGAGAGTACAGAGGACTTATACAGAACTTTGTGGACTGGTGCCAACGGAGCTGCCTCCAGATAAATGCGGGGAAAACCAAAGAACTGGTGGTGGATTTCCGTAGGCACAAACACACTTCATCATTTCCATTGATAAATAAAAGGACATTGTGAGAGTGGACTCTTACAAATACCTGGGTGTTCACCTAAACAACAAACTGGACTGGACAGACAACACTGAGGCAATTTATAAGAAAGGGCAGAGCAGACTCTTTCTGCTGAGAAGACTAAGGTCTTTTGGAGTGCAGGGAGAGCTACTGAAGACCTTTTTTGACTCTGTGGTGGCCTCAGCCATATTCTATGGTGTGGTCTGCTGGGGCAGCAGCATCTCTACTGCAGACAGGAAGAGGCTGGACCTCGTTGAGCAGCTCCTTCAGTGACAGATTGTTACATCCTAAGTGTCTGAAGGAGCGTTATAGAAGGTCTTTTCTCCCTGCTGCTTTTAGACTTTACAATCAAAGCTGCTCCCAGTGAACCATTAACCATAATACACACTGTTATTACTGTTTTACTGTGTAAAATACTACCTGTGTGCAATATCACTTGCAATACGTGCAATATTACCTGCAATATGTGCAATACCACCTGTGTGCAATACTACCTGCAATACGTTATTTTTCCTCATTTGTAGTTATACATTGTGTTGTGTATATACTTGTATACTATAGTATGTCTCTTGTCTATTCTTTTATATATTTGCATTTAGTTTTTATTCTTTCATGCTGCTGTAACAAAGAAATTTCCCCACTGTGGGACGAATAAAGGTTTATCTTATCTCATCTTAAACGCTCACTAACGCGCATTAACGCCATAGCGACGTTAACCGGAGTTTTTAGCGCCAGCATTTTCAGGTTCAAAAATACGGATGTATTTTCAAACAAAATGCAACGTAGCGCTGATGCTCAATCACGCGCATTAACGGCAATGCAAAGCGCCAATTTTTTTCCTGACGTTGGCCCCAACTTTACAGCTTGTGTTGTCAATATGACCGTGTGTATGAGGCCTAAAAAGAAGCAGTCAGTGGGGATTATTTACTAAAGGCAAACATACTGTGCACTTTGCAAGTGCAGTTACACTCATTTTCCTTAGTAAATGTAATGTGGTAAAGCTTCACTTTCTTAAGAATACCCAATCATGTGCAGGGAAATTTAAAAAAAAAAAACATTTTTGCTTGCACACGATTGGAGGATTGAAAACAGCAGAGCTTTACTACATTTACTAAGCTCTGGGGAAAATGAGTGCAGCTGCACTGTAGTGCACAATTTATTTACCTTTAGTAAATACACCTCATCTCCTCTCCAAAAACTGTGTTTTTGAAACCAGAACTCCATTTTTTTCAGAGGTGCCCCAAGCCTTCTTTATACCCACCTCCTGTACCTGTTTTTAAAAATTGCCTTCAAACATAAGATTTTTCCTGCAGTCTACCAAGTAGATGATGTCCTCTGTCTCTTTTTCTTTCCTCCTGCAGCAACAGTGTGTGATATACAATACTGCAGAGTAGAGGGATGATGTTATGACATCAATGCCATGCTCCATGTTATTGTAGAGTGAGTCCAGGCTAACAGGGTGGAGCACACCAAGGTTGGCCTTCTTCCCCTCCCTCATGTGCAAGATCATATATAGTCTGTTAGCCTATGTATGTGTACATATGGCTTTAGCTTCTTCACTGTGGAAGGTACAAATATTTGTGTAAGGACACAAATGGCCCTGTTCCCCTATGTAAGGGGTCGTATGTGGTTTAGAGATCCTAAGCTAGCCATTCCCTTTTGCATTTTTTCTAATGAGGGATAAAAAATGATTAAATTAAAAAAATACTGTATCTTTTTGTTGAAGTAAACCCAGATTGAGTTTACTTCCTCAATATACCCCTGTAATGTTGAAGCATAATGGGCTACTATGCATCGCATAAGTGCCACTTACCTGCAAACGAAGCCTGCGATGTCCAGCGCTGTCCCCTGTGCTGGAATGCGTCCATCTTCAGCCCCTCTTCCTTCCGGGGCCGCAACTCCGGCACTGTGACTGGCAGGAGTAGCGTGACGTCACTCCCGCGCGTGCGTTTCTTCACTGCGCATGTGCCGACATGACGTCAGCACAGCACATACACTGCAAATCTCCTGAACTGTACAGGTTTAGGAGATATGCAAGGCACCTACAGGTAAGCCTTATCATAGGCTTACCTGTAGGTTAAAGTGGTTGTCACGAGTTGACAACCACTTTAACTGTATTTTTTGCCTCCAGATCTAAATGGTCTCTGGCAGGATCTGTGTGAACCCATGGTATGCATGTGAGCCCCTCTGGCTGCTAGGAAGTGTAGTCCTGTGCCTGCTGCTGTGAGTGCTGGCTGGGAAGGAGCCCGCCCATGCTCTAGACAATGACAGATAAGAGCAGAAGATCCCAGGAGCCGCATATCAGAATAAGACCTGCAGTGTGTAGACAAGTGGCAGTCTCAGCCTGGACACCCCGCTAGGCCATGCCTCCAACATATTTTACTCCACCCACTGGAGCTTACTCATCCCCATCTTATTCTGATGTGTGATCCCGGGATCGTCTGCTCTTATCTGTCAGGTTCTGTGTGAGACAGAGGCAAATACTAGCTGCCTTTGCCTAAGCACCTGTATTCACTTGTATCAGTGCCTCTGACTAATACAGATACCACCATTTACAGTGAAGAAATAATGGTGTTACAGAAATAGCAACCAGCTTTGTAATGACCTTAAAGTGAATAACTCCGCACTAGTTCACCATATAGAGCACTTATGTATTTATGCATTGTGGTCATATACCCCATTAACCACTTCAGCCCCAGAAGGATTTACACCCGTCTTGACAATTTTGAAAAGAAAACAATATTTTTTACTTTTTGCTATAATACAAGTCCAAAAAAATATAAAAAAAACCAATTTTCTTCATCAGTTTAGGCCAATATATGTTCTTCTACATATTTGTGGTAAAAAAAAATTTTTGAGTGTTGGGAGTACCTGTGTATAAGGAGTACCTGAGCGTCGGGAGTGCCTGTGCATAGGGAGTACCTGAGTATTGGGAGTACCTGTGCATAAGGAGTACCTGAGTACTGGGAGTACCTGAGTGTTGGGAGTATAGTGAATACTAGTGCATAGCGAGTATCAGGTGAGTGCCTGTGTATCGGGCGGGTACCTGAGTACTGCAGTGTGAGTACCTGAGAGTGGCGTGAGTGCCCGAGAGTGGCGTGAGTACACGAGTGCTGTGAGTACCTGTGTACTGTGAGTATTAGAGGCAGGCAGCCAGCGGTTAGGTAATTGGATAGGGCAAAATTCCCAGTCCCCACTAAATCAATAGGTACGATGCCCGGCGGGTGTGGAGAAGCGATTCGGTGTACATCTTGTCGCATGTATGCATTCCTTGATCATGAGATCGAGGGTGAATACTGCTGTACAAAATGTAAGAACGTTGTTTCCCTGGAAGTCCAGGTTCTGAATCTAAGGAAGCAACTGTCAACACTGAGACGACTCTCCATACTTAAGGAAAGTTGGGATCGTACTCGGCAGGTGCCGGCAGGGGCCAGCACAGAGGTGGGTGGAGACATAGAGGCGCAGGCACCAGAACAAAGTAGATGGGTGACAGTTAGGAAGGGTAGAAGGGAAAGAGTAAGGGAGGCTGATCCTGGGCTGGAGCATCCCAATAGATACACAACGTTGTGTGATATTGCGGAAACCAGCCAGGAATCAGCATCGCTGGAGCAGAGTGGCGCCCCTAGCTGCCAGGTGAGTAACTCCTCCAGCGAAGGTGGGGATGAAGTCAGGCGAAAGGTAAGGCAGATTGTAGTGATGGGGGACTCAATTCTTAGAAACACAGAGAGGCCAATCTGTCACAAAGACCTGAAGCACCGAACTGTAAACTGTTTACCGGGTGCTCGGGTTCAGGACATCATGGATCGGGTGGACAGATTGCTGGGAGGGGCTGGGGAAGACCCGGCTGTCATGGTGCATGTTGGCACCAATGACAAAGTTAGAGGTAGGTGGAGTGTCCTAAAAAAAGACTTCAGGGACCTAGGAGCAAAGTTGAAGATTAGGACCTCCAAGGTGGTATTCTCAGAAATACTACCGGTACCTCGAGCCACACCAAAGAGGCAGCGGGAGAATAGGGAAGTCAACAAGTGGCTGAGGAGCTGGTGTAGAAAGGAGGGTTTCGGGTTCCTGGAGAACTGGGCCGATTTCTCAATCGGTTACAAGCTCTATAGAAAGGGTGGGCTGCACCTAAATGGGGAAGGTGCAGACCGGCTGGGAATAAGGATGGCTGAAAAGTTAGAGGGGCTTTTAAACTAGGCAACAGGGGGGGAGGGTCCAGACTTAGTAAAAGCCAGAGGGGAACAGAGTCCAGGGGGTAATAAAGGGGGGAGGAATGATAGGCCAAAAAAGGAATTTAAACATGTGGCAAGTAGTGTAACAAGTCCTATATGCAAACGAAGAATACCCAGCAAGGAAACAGTAGGTGTCCAGACAAAACTACGTGGCTTGTTCACTAATGCCATGAGTCTGGCGGACAAGATGGGAGAACTAGAGCTGCTACTGTATGAGGAGGAATTAGATTTTGTGGGAATTTCGGAGACTTGGTTCAACAGCTCTCATGATTGGCTGGCTACCATTCAGGGGTATTCCCTGTATCGCAGGGATAGGGAGGGCAAAAAAGGGGGTGGGTATGCCTGTATATAAAAAATGACATACAAATAAATGTGAGAGATGACATTAATAGTGGTTCTGGGGAGGAGGTTGAATCTTTATGGGTAGAGTTACAAAGGGAAGATACCAGGGAGAAAGTAATACTTGGAATATGCTATAGACCCCCTAATCAGAGGGAGGAGGGGGAGGCGGACCTCCTATCACAATTTGGAATAGCGGCTAGGATGGGTAGTGTTATTGTAATGGGGGATTTTAATTATCCAGATATTGACTGGGCGGAAGGTACTGCACGTTCAGCTAAGTCTCGCCATTTCCTAAATGTCCTGCAGGATAATTTCATGGGTCAGATGGTAAATGTACCAACAAGAAAAAAAGCATTATTGGACCTTCTGATTACCAACAACACAGACCTGATCACAGACGTGGAAGTAAGGGGAAATCTAGGTAATAGCGATCACAGGACAATTCGTTTCAGTATAAATTACACATCTAGGAAACCTAAGGGGAATACAAAGACACTGAATTTTAAAAGAGCCAACTTCCATAAACTACGCTCATTGCTGGAAGATGT
>BLSH010127123.1:422961-433886 GCA_018402905.1 Glandirana rugosa | reverse complement strand
CTCCTTCTACTCCTACCTAATCAATAGGTGAGGTGGTTGAGAAGACGTACAACACCGACTTAATCGTGCCAGTTGTCGTCTTTTTTTCCTGTTCGTTTCTGTAGGTTTTAAAAAAAATCATGTCATGGAAGGCCACAAAGGAGAGGCAGACACTCCCAGGCCACTAAAAGAGGGTAAGCAGCCCATGTGTCTTTGCTTGTCCTTTTTTTCTGCTGTTGACCGTGCTAATTCAGCCACAACATGCAGAAGAGTTGGTGGAGTGGATAACTAATCCATCCTCATCTTCCTCATCCTCTGTCACCCAGGCTTATACAAGTTTGCCTTTGCAATGCAGCTGGCAAAGCGGCCTATTCCACCGGATCCTTGTCCACAGTTACTCCTTCTGTAGCCCCACCATCATGCACAGAGGAGTCACCAGAATTATTCAACCATAATGTCGGTTACATGCTGATGGAGGATGCACAGAAATTTGAAGGCTCCGATGTTGGTTCCCAGGTTGAGGAAGGGAGTAGCGTGATCCTAGAGACAGGGGGTGCCTCAGAAGGACAAGAAACTGGAAGTCATGTTCCCCCAGCTGCAGCATACTGCCAAGTTTGCTCCAGTGAAGAGAAGGGAGGGGATGATGAGGACACAGACTGTACTTGGGTGCCTGAGAGAAGAGAGGAGGAAAGTGAGGAGGAGGAGGAGGCACAACTCCAATGAGGCAGGAAGTCCTCCAGGGGCCAGCTTAAGGGCAGCCATCCAATTGCATCAGGCAACAGAACTCCACAGGTGCAGGGCACTGCAGGCTCCCCACTGACTTTCAAAAAGTGGGGGTATTTTTCAACATATGTGCAGTAGAATGCACCGTTGCCCTTTGCAAGATATGTCTGAAGTGTGTCAAGCGCAGCCAGAACTGCAGCCGCTTGGGCACTACTGTCTTGACAAGACATATGAGGACCAGCCATGCAGTCCGTTGGCAACAGCACCTGAAAAACCTACACCAGAAAACAAGGCAGACTTCTCCTTGCTCCTCATCTGGGATCTCAACCCCTTCTATACCTCCAGTTCTCTCCAAAACCTGCACTGAGAGGAATGAAGGTCTAGCAATGCATGCCACAAGTACAATCTGCTAGCAGTACTCCACCAGGTGAATTCAGCAGGCAAATATCCCTACCCCAGTTGCTGAACCGTAGAAAAAAAATACTGTCCCAGTCATCCACATGCTCAGCGTCTTAATGCTAGCTTGGCCAAATTGTTAGCACTCCAACTGCTGTCTTTTCAGCTGGTAGACTCTGCCCCCTTTCGTGAATTTGTGGAATGTGCTGTCCCACAGTGGCATGTTCTCAAAATATTTTTTTTTTCACGTAAGGCCATTCCAGCTCTCTACCGTCATGTGGAAGGCAATGTTTTGGCCTCGTTGCACAGGGCAGTCAGCAGCAGGGTTCATATTACCTTTTAGCAGGGTTCATTCTACCTATTAGCTGATTCATGGTCCAGCAGGCACAGTCAGGGACGTTTAGCTTCCTTCGCGGTGCACTGGGTAACTCTGCTGGCAGCTGGGAATGATTTGGGGCAAGGTTCAGTGTTGGAACTAATTCTGCCACCACAACTCCAAAAAGCTGGTGGTAATTTTGCCACATCCGCCTCCTCCACCACCTCCTCTTTTTCTACTTCTGTGGCCTCTTCTGCAGAATTGTCCTCTGAAACTGCAGTGCTCCCTATTCGTTCAAGGGGTTACACAAGCAGTCAGGCTAAAAGATGCCATGCGGTGCTTGAGTTAGTCTGTCTTGGGGACAGGAGACACAAAGGGGCAGAGATTTTGTCAGCTCTGTGAGTGCAGGCTCAGCAGTGGTTGACACCATGGCAGCTTAAGCCAGGAATGGTTGTATGCGACAATGTCACCAGCCTTCTCTCTGCCCTCCAACAGGGACGCTTGACACATGTTCCGTGCTTGGAACACATCTTGAATTTGGTGGTGCAGCGTTCCTTGACCAGATACCCAGGCTTACCAGATATCCTGAGGCAGGCCAGAAAAGTCTGTGGTCATTTCTGGCATTCATACAATGCCAATGCCCGGCTGGCTGACATTCAGCAGGAATTCAACCTGCCCACCAACCGCCTCATTTGCGACATGCCCACCAGGTGGAACTCAACATTGGCAGTGCTGCAGCGGCTGCATGCACAGCAGAGGGCCATCAATGAGTACCTCTGTGAGCATGGCACCAGGACAAGCTCAGGGGAGCTTGGCTTCTTTTCGCCACATCAATAGCTACTAATCAAGGATGCATGCACTGTCCTGTCACCACTTGAGGAGGCCACAAGCATGGTGAGCAGCGACAATGCATGCATCAGTGACACTGTCCCTCTAATATTCCTTCTGGAGCACACGCTTCGTGGAATCATGGACAGGGCACTTGAGGCAGAACAGCGGGAGGGAGAGGAGGACCTCCTTTCCTCCCAAGGCCCCCTTTATGCAGAGAGCATTCCTGCAGAGCCACCAAACACACAGGAGGAGGAGAATTGTGTCAGCATGGATGTGGAGGATAACATGCAGCAGTCTTCAAGGGATCATGGTCCCCAGAAACCCAAGGAATTGTACGTGGATGGGAGGAGGTAGTTCCTGACAATGTCATCCTCAGTGACCCAGAAGACACTCATGCCTCCTCAAACTTACACTGCATGGGCTCTCTGATTCTGAAAAGCCTGCAAACAGACCCTAGGATTTGTGGTATAAAGGAGAGGGATCATTACTGGCTGGCAACCCTTCTTGATCCACATTACAAGAGTAAAGTTGCAGAGCTCATCCTGCCTGTGCAGAGGGAGCAGAGGATGAAACATCTTCAGGGTACCTTGAAGAAAAGTTTGTGCAACGCCTTTCCAGGCCCTGGTAGACTACCATGTCCTGGTGCTGGACAACATGTTTCTGAAGCTGCGGTCATTCAGAGGCAGAGCAGTGGAGAAGGTGGTTGCCTTAAAAAAATTTCTCAGTCCTCAGCGCCCAGGCCAGATAGCTTCAAGCAACCATTGTTAGCGTCTGCATTATATGGTGCAGGAATATATGGGGCAAGAGCAAACTTGGAGACCTTTCCAACTGAGCATCCACCTAGTTACTGGGTCTTGAGGATGGACCACTGGCCGGTACTTACTGAATATGCAATTGAGCTACTGGCCTGTCCTGCATCCAGCGCGCTTTCTGAACAGACATTCAGTGCTGCTGGAGGGTTCGTAACCAATCAAAGAGTGCGCCTGTCCACAGACTCGGTTGATAGGCTCTCTTTTATAAAAATGAATCAGTCCTGGATCAGCAGCTATCAAGCCCCTGATGCTGATGTAACTGATTAAATTTGCTAGGGATCTGGGATCCCTTTAAGACTGCCACTGCTCCTATTCCTCCTGTCCATAATCTAGAACAATGTTTTATATTTAGGGCACCACCAACACCCAAGGCCCAATTTTTCTGCACCTGGCTTACAGAGGCATTCCATAACAATTTGTAAACTAATTTACAACAGCAGGGCCCGTTCCTGCGCCCAACAAGAGTAACTGCAAGGGATTACAGTGTTCTGGCACTGCCAACACCCAAGGCCCAATTTTTCAGCACCTTTTTGACTGGGGCATGTCATCACAATTTTTAAACTAACTTACAACAACAGGGCCTGTTCCTGCACCCAGCAAGAGTAACTGCAAGGGGTTACAGTGTTCTGGCACTGCCAAGGCCAAATTTTTGGCACCTGTTTGACTGGGGCACAGTTTTTAAAATAATATACAACAGCAGGGCCCGCACCAAAATTTAAAGAAAAATTGCATGTGGATCCCCCCAAAATCCAAACCAGGCCCTTGTGGTCTGGTATGGATTTTAAGGGGAACCCCGCGCCAAAATTAAAAAAAATAATTGCATGGTGGTCCCCCCAAAATTCAAACCAGGCCCTTCAGCTCTGGTATGGATTTTAAGGGGAACCCTGTTCCAAAATGTAAAAAAAAATACATGGGGTCCCCCCAAAATCCAAACCAGGCCCTTCAGATCTGGTATGGGTTTTAAGGGGAACCCCGCACAATTTTTTTTTTTAAATGATGTGGGATCCCCCCAAAGTCCATACCAGGCCCTTCAGGTCTGGTATGGATTTTAAGGGGAGCCTCGTGCCAAATTTTAAAAAAATCCAAACCAGACCCTTATCCGAGCACGCAGCCCTGGCATGGCAGGAGGGGGTGCGGAGGAGCGAGTGCCCCCCCTCCAAACCATACCAGGCCACATGCCCTCAACATGGGGAGGGTGCTTTGTAGTCCCCCCCAAAGCACCTTGTCCTCATGTTGATGGGGAGAATGGCCTCATCCCCACAACCCTGGCCGGTGGTTGTGGGGATGTGTGGGAGGGGGGCTTATCAGAATCTGGAAGCCCTCTTTAAAAGGGGGGCCCCCAGATGGGGTACATTGTACACCTACTCATTCACCAAAAAAGGAGTGTAGTGGTACAAAAAACAAGCGGCAGTTTTTGACAAGTCCTTTATTGTGTAAAATAACACTTCTTCTTTCTTCCTCCATCTTCTCTGGGCCCGATCCTTCTTCTAGTCTTCTGCTTCTTCTTTCGTTCTTCTTCCTTCCTCTCTTCATCTTCAATCTTCATCTTCTTCTTCCTTCTTCTTTCACCGTCCCCGCTCCTGCTGCCGCAGCCATGCAGTCCAGAGCCGTCTCCCAGAATTGGCGGTCTGCAGTCTGACATTTATTTTATAGGTAAGGGCGGGTCCACCTAGTGACATAACCAAGTGACCCCGCCCCCTTCTGACATCATCCGTTGTCAGAATGGGCGGGTCACCCATTTACGTCACAGAGTGGCCCCGCCCCTTCTTATAAAAGAAATGTCAAACTGAAGACCGCCCATTCTGAGAGATGCCTCTGGGCAGCATGACTGTGGCAGTGGGCGCGGGGACGGTGAAAGAAGAAGGAAACCAACCTAAAATCCTCACTTAACCTCACGGACAAATAAGCGCACGGCTATTCTACGCCAGCTAAAAAGCCTTAAGACCGACATAGCGGTACTACAGGAGACACACTTAGACAGTGATGACTTTACATGCATGCGCAAACTGTGGGTTGGTCAGGTGGTTCTCTACCAACTAAGGGGAAAGCAGGAGTCCTAATCTTACTAAACAGGGAAGGGCGCCTCTACACTGTTAGACTCAAATCCCACAATAGGGAATGGGCCCTGACCATGGTCTACGCACCCAACTCACCGTCAAAACATTTCTTCCAAACCCTTACTGCACATGTAACGTCCCACATTCACCTACTGTGCGTAATAGCGGGAGATAATCCCCTTGAGGACACACTAGCAGACTCCTCCCACACTTGCCCTGCATCTTCCAATTCACCCACTTTGCTAGCCCAGTGGGCCAAAAGCCTTAATTTAATATATTTTTGAAGACTATACTTTCCTGAGGGTAGAGATTTTTCCTTCTTCTCACACCCCCACAACTCACAGTCTAGAATACACTACATGTTTCTCAACTCGCAAATGCTCACTCTAGCCACTGACCCGCTCATACATGACATAGTCATATCAGACCATGCACCAATCTCCCTACAATTGATGGGATTTATCCCTCAGAATAAGCTTAGAATCTGGAGATTCCCTGCTTATCTAGCCAAAGTCAAAACACTCCACCAAGCAATTACAGATACTTGGTCTGACTTTGAAGCCAATAATGCCGCCCACGCCAGTAATACCAATCTGTACTGGGAAACAAGCAAGGTGATAATCAGAGGCAGAATTATCTCATATACATCCGCATACAAAAAGAAAGTATCTGTCAAATATCTTTAAGCAAGCAAGATACTTTGTGCAGCTCACGCCGCTCTGATTACCTCCAATTCCCAAGTCCACGGACAGGCCTGGCGCAAGGCCAAAGACCAGTTTGACCTTTGGGCAGAGGCACAAGATAAAATTCATCAAACTCTACTAGACCACAACTATCACAAATTTGGAAACAAACCAGGGAAACTAGTCTCTCGTCTCTGCAGAAGTCCTCACGCTCCCGTTCATATCATGGCTCTCAGAGACAAATCAGGACACATTATTACCTCTCCCAAACAAATAAACCACATATTTGAGGACTTCTATGCTTCATTATATGGCCAAGACCCCATTGACGAAGAAAAAGCAATATTCTTCCTCCAGAAGATTACCCTACCTAGAATATCACTTTCGCTGCTCTCAGGCCTCAACCATTAGATCCTTTCCTCCAGGCAAGGCCCCCGGCCCGGATGGTTTGACCCCCAACTTCTATAAACTAACAGCATCAATAATTCTCCCTCCACTCCAATTGATCTACCAGGGAATCCTGGATGGTAATCCATATCTATCTATGGGACACCAGGCACATATTAAAATAAAATGAAAAGACTCGACAGACCCCGGCGCATACCGCCCAATCTCACTTCTAAATTTAGACTCTAAGATTATAGCCAATAGACTAGCCCCTATTATGCCCTCTCTGATACACCAAGCACAGGTGATATTTACACAAGGAAGATCGGCCACTACTAACATTAGGAAGGTCCTTGCAGTACTTGAAATGGCTACGGTGGATTCTGTCGGAGATCCAGCCATAATAACGCTTGATGCAGAGAAGGCATTTGACAATGTTAGTTTCCGATGGCTATCCGTGGTATTGTCCTCATTTGGATTTTCTGGACACTTCTGTCACCTAATAAATTCCATGTACTCAAAACCCTCTGCCAACGTGATAGCAGCTGGCCACATCTCCGACAATACGTCTACACAAGGGGACCAGACAAGGCTGCCCCCTTTCCCCACTCCTTTTTAACTTAGCACTAGAACCATTATCCAATTATCTGCATTCACACCCTAACCTCAACGGAAAACAGATAGGAAATCAGGAATTAAGAACTGCACTATTTGCAGACGACATTCTCATTTTTACATCAAACCCCTCAGCTGATATGTTTTTACAAATCCGTGAGATGTTCAACCTATTTCGCCTTTGTTCGGGCTTACGAATCAATTTTGCTAAGAGTGAAATACTTCCACTCTTCCACTCCCATAATGGAAAGCATTGTCCATTTTTACGATAAATTACTATAGCAAAAACCATATCTGGGCATTAAAATAGGGAAGACCCCATCTTCTCTTTATCATCTAAACATTACTCCCACAATACATAATATCATACAGGAACTAAGTCACTGGGCAAATCTCCCCCTCTCCCTCTTGGGCAGATGCCATCTGTACAAAATGGTAAGCTTCCCCAAACTTTTATTTTCAATGTGTTTATTGATTTTTTAACAAATACGAAGAGATCGTACATTGTCATTGCGTAGCGTAAAAACAATCTGGATTCCAACTTTACGACTTACACTGTATGTTGTACTTCGTGTCGTTAACTTAATGGTCTCCAATATATACAACACATTTATCAACAGAAAAAACAACATATAAGTGGGAGTGATAGATCTTTAATTCCCCTTCATCATCTCCTATACATGCTAATTGCTGCAGTGGGAGAGGACGGTATTTCCCTTATTTTTTTAAACAATGAGGTATGTAGTATAGCTAAATAGTTTTAACTTAAATTATTAGCACTATAGGGTACTTGTGACTTCATGTGAAATCCTACATAAGAAGATATTTTAAACCTAAGAGTTGCGTCTGTTAGTTACTAGGGAATCTGTCGATCCTTTTACCTGCTAGACTTTTATATGTGTAAGGAATGGAGTGGCGGAGGATCTCATGGGAGAATCCTCTGCTTTGGGTTCCGCCCCCCATTTTCCCGGCACTCCAAGCCGGGAACATACTGTGCCAAGACAGGGAAGCTAATACTGTGCCAAGACAGGGAAGCTAACACCCTCCGGGGGGGATCAGGGATACCATTCCTCTCCCACCACTGCACATGTTTGAAGCATAGGATATGTTCCGAGGTCATTCTGAAGGGGATTACCCATTTATTAACAATTACAGTTGGATCTAAGTAAGATAAAGTTGTAATACCAGACAAAGAACGGAAAGGGAAAAGAGGAGAAAAGAACAGAGCCGATGCTGAGGAGCACCTAGAATTAGTTCAGAGCGCTCGCACCCGATGTCATACCTGGAGTAAAGGAGATACCCACATAAGCTGCCCAATGTTCCCAGGTGGCCTCAAACCTCCCAATTGTGTCTAAGAGGATGCTGGACGGTTTCTCCTGTGACATGATCCAAGAGATTTTACGTATTGCTGCTGCAAGGGAATTTTAGACTTTTTCCAGGATTTTGCTATAGTGAGATTGGCCCCAAGTAGTATAAATTGTACTAATTTTCTCTTAGACTTGGATAGATTCGGAAGGCGGGCGTTGAGGAGCGCTATCTGTGGGGACCTGGGCACCCGGCTACTGACTAACCTATCAATGAGGTTGAAAGTTTTTGTCCAAAAAGGGCGAATCCTTGGGCATTCCCACTAAATGTGGGCCATGGATCCCAGGAGTGAGCAACCTCTGAAACATCTTGGGTCAGCTGTGCGATAAATTGAGGCTAACTTAATTGGAGTAAGGTACCACCTAGTGATCACTTTGATACAGGCCTCCATAAGAGTGGTATTTAATATGCCTCAGAAAGAGTCTGAAAGGGCTGAATGCCACGTCACCAAGTCCCAGGAGAACTGAAGATCCTCCTCCCAATGATTCATATAGGTGGCTTTCGTCCCTTGCTGTATTAGAGAGTTGTATATTACTGAAATGCCACCCTTCTGTTCCATGGCTTGGCCACACCACATCTCATAGGTCGTGAGACTGGGTGGGAGGGGTTTGGGAGGTCTAATTTGCTTATACACTGACTCAGAGATAGGGGACCCGATGTAGCGAAGAAGTGCCCTATACGGTACAGCCCCTTGTCCTGCCACCACTTGAACGCTGTTATGTTAAGACCAGGAGGAAAGTCAGGGTTGTGAAAAATGTGCGTCAGGGGTTTCAAGGGGGAAATGAGCTCTGGGGGATTCCTCAGAAAATCCCAGAGGGAGAATGAGTTAAGGTGGGAGAGAGAACCGGTGGTCTTTTTTTTGGTGGTGTCCATAGGAGATAATCTAGTGTATTATTTGGGACTGCCTGCCTCTCGATTTGGATCCAGTCTGGTCTTTCGCCCCTCATGTAGACTAAGGAGAGTTGAGCTAATCTGGCTGCTTGATAACATTTTAGGAGGGATGGAAGCCCTAGCCCTCCCTTTTTCCTGTGTCGGTATAAAATAGTTTAAGGGAATCTATAACCTGAGTTTACCCAGACGAATCTGAGGATCTTGCTCTGAAAGGTCTTGAGATGGTCTTTTCTCATTTTTACCGGAAGAGTTCGGAATAGATATAGTAAACGTGGTAAGAGCATCATTTTTGCAGCATTAATTCTACCCAACCAAGAGAGTCCTCTATTTGACCAGGTCTTCAAGTCATTCTCGAGTTTTCGAAAAACATGGGAGGGAAATTGTTGGAGTACAAGTCTTCAAACTTATTTGTGAGATTAATTCCTAAATATTTGGTGGAAGTTTGATTCCACTGGTATGGGAAAGATCGTTATAGGGAGGTAGCTACCTCAGGTGGAAGTGAAATGTTCATTGCATATGATTTGGTGTAATTCACTTTGAGTCCTGAGACGTCTGTGAACGCTTCCAATGTGTGGCTTTAGTTGGTGAGAGAAGTGTGGGGGGAGGTAATAAACAAGAGAATGTCACCTGCAAAGAGACCGCATTTGTGAATCCTGTCCCCACAAGTCACTCCCTGGATGTCTGGGTTTTGGCATATCGCTATAGCTAACGTTTCGATAGCTATTGCGAAAATGAGGGGAGACAGGGGATAACCCTGTCTCGTACCTTTAGCTATGGTAATTGGTTTTGAATAAAAGCCTTGTAGTCTTATTTGTGCCGTGGATGTTGAGTAGAGGGTTTTGATGATGCCCAAGAAGCGCTGTCCAAACCCCCATCTCTCTAAAAGTGTAAAAAGGTACAGCCATGAGACCGAGTCAAATGTTTTTTGGAGATCTAATGATAAGATCAAACCTTTTTGTTTAGAGCCTCCCTCCCAATTGGACTGTAGAATGGATATCAGGTCAATGGCTCTGTGGATTTGGTCAGGCCCTTGGCGTCTTGGAATGAAGCCAACCTGATCCTTATATATATAAGTTTTAATAAATGATGCTAACCTATTGGCCATCATTTTGTCAAAATGTTAATGTCATTGTTAATTAATGAAATCGGTCTATAGTTACCCAATTCCTCCGGGTTCTTATCTGGTTTTGGTATAATCGTGATAAAGGCCATGTTAAGCTGTGGGTCCAGAGGGAGGCCCCGGGTCACTGAGTTATACAATTTGGTTAAGAAAGGGGTGAGGATCTCAGCAAAGGTTTTGTAGTAAGGGGCCGACAAACCATCCAGGCCCGGGGCTGAGGCCAATCTCAAGTCCATAATGACCCCCAAAACCTCCCCTTCCATGATCTCAGCCTCTAGAATGTGTTTATGTTCTATCTTCAGGGAGGGCAGAGGAATACCATCAAGGAATGTTGAGATGGATTTCTTGTGGGACTGTTTATGTGGGCCATATAGTTCTGAATAGAATTTATGAAAAGAGTCCAGTATAGTCACCGGGTTGGAGCTAAGGACCTGATTTTGGGGAGAGTGTAGTGGCGAGGTCTTGGAGAGAGTCTTGTGGCCAGCATGGACCCTAACTTATCAGTCTGCGTGTAAAATTTTTGTCCACTCCACCGGATAGATTTTTCGGCTTTAGCCATAAGGGCCATATTTAAATCTAACATAGCTTTATCCAGTCCACTCGCTTTGGAGGGGCGTGTTAGTTGGTTACCTAAGGGTCTAGATTTGTCAAGTCCCTGATCAAAGGCAAAATTAGAGTCCCCCCCTAGAATGATTCGACCTTCTAAAAAAGGTTGGATGTAATCCAATAACGTTTTGAAAAAGTTGTGCG
>BLSH010127123.1:398726-422951 GCA_018402905.1 Glandirana rugosa | reverse complement strand
CCCTGACCCGGGATCCTGATTTTGGGGAGAGTGTAGTGGCGAGGTCTTGGAGAGAGTCTTGTGGCCAGCATGGACCCTAACTTATCAGTCTGCGTGTAAAATTTTTGTCCACTCCACCGGATAGATTTTTCGGCTTTAGCCATAAGGGCCATATTTAAATCTAACATAGCTTTATCCAGTCCACTCGCTTTGGAGGGGCGTGTTAGTTGGTTACCTAAGGGTCTAGATTTGTCAAGTCCCTGATCAAAGGCAAAATTAGAGTCCCCCCCTAGAATGATTCGACCTTCTAAAAAAGGTTGGATGTAATCCAATAACGTTTTGAAAAAGGTTGATTGCCCTTTGTTTGGGGCGTAATAAGAGACTAGTGTATATAGGTGTCCTTCAACTGTGCTCTTAACCAGTAAGAATCTACCCTCTGGGTCTTTAAGTTCTAAGCAAGGGGAGAACCCACAGTTTTTGGAGATTAAGATTAGAGTTGAGTGAACCCGAACTGTAAAGTCCGTACCGAACTTTGGGGTGTCCGTGACCCAGACCCGAACCCAGACATTTGAAAAAATGTTTGGGTTCGAGTTCTGGGTTCGGGTATTTGATCATGCATGTTGAATAGCTGCAGGGCAGCCAATCAACAAGCGTTTCACTGGTTTGCCCTTAGAAGCCATCACAGCCATGCCTAAGAATGGCATGGCTGTGATTGGCCAGTGCATCATGTGACCCAGCCTCTTTATAAGCGGGAGTCACTTAGTGCTGCATGTCACATGCTCTCTGGGTAGTATAGGGAGAGGATGCTGCCGGTGGTGTGAGGGACAGATTGCAGATAGATAGATAGGTAGAGATTACTACTACTATTACTGCTTTTAGGGACAGATTGCAGATCTCATCCTGCATTACAGAACGATCTGATTGTGGACTAGGTAGAGATTACTACTACTACTGCTTTTAGGGACAGATTGCAGATCTCATCCTGCATTACAGAACGATCTGACTGGACTAGGTAGAGTCTACTGCTTAGAGGGACAGATTAATGTTCTAAAATCATCTTCTAGTTCTATAGGGTCAGGTTCCTACCGTTGCTGTAAGGGACAGATTATTGTTCTAAAATCATCGCCTACTCCTATAGGGTCAGGTTCCTGCTGTAAGGGACAGATTATTGTTCTAAAATCATTTTGCAGTCCTCTAGCACTTTCCAGGACTTTTTTACAGTCATTTTTGTGCCGAAAAGTTTGGATCCCCATTGACTTCAATGGTGTTCGGGGTAAAGTTCGGGTCAAGTTCGATACCGAACCCGGACTTTTTCCTGAAGTTCGGCCAAACGCACCGAACCTGAACATCCAGGTGTTCGCTCAACTCTAATTAAGATAGCTACCCCTTTAGTTTTTGATTCCACTTTGTCCATGAAGAAGGTGGGCAAGTGAGAGTGGAGAAATGTGGGGCTGTACCGTAGTGGGAAGTGAGTTTCCTGTATCATCACTACATCTAATTGAAGGGCCTTATAGTAGTCAAATATTTTCCTCCTTTTTATAGGGGAGTTGAGACCCTGAGCATTGTGGGTGGCAATTTTAAGGTGTCTTGGTGGTGGCCCAGCCATGGAACCTGTGGGTGATAGAGCTTGTGATAGCTTTAGTACTCACCGTTGGCTTAGAGGCTTCACCTGCTACGTGGGTAGTCTGAGAAGACTCGAAAAACACGTGGACTAGTTGGCTGACTCAGCATCGGTTGCAATGGAGAAGAAAATCTAGGTGCTTTATGGAGAAAAAAAGGAAAGAAGAGATAAGAAATAGAGATGAAAGAAACATGGTTGAGACTGATAATCCCAAATGAGACTAGAGGGGATGGTGCCCGGGGGGAAAGAAAACCTCCCCGACCCACCATCCCTGCCCTCCGAGGGGAAGGCCAAACAACAGCCAATAACTTGGTAGGACAAAACATCTGACCCATCCGGGGCAGACAACTTATCCCAAGGAGTTCCAACGAAGTCCCGGGGGTAAGTGGGGGCACATGGGGACCTACTCAGACCTTGGTTACCCCAGGCCCCAAACTAACTCAAAGTATCACCCGAACATCTTGAAGTGTAACAATTATCAAAGTGGTTTAGTGACCTGGAATGTATGATGGAGCCCTAGTTTCCACCCTCAGGGATAATGGCCTGCAAACTGAGTGTGGAAACTAGTTGTGAAGTTGCTTAACCTTTCTAAGCACCTCGTTTCACTGCATTGTCCATTTGGCGAGCAACTGTTCAAAAAGATATCATGAAAATCAAACCAGAAAAGCCGGGCCAAAAGGGAATAGGTGTAGGGACTAGGTAGCTCTCAGATCGGGGTCTTCACAATGAGATGCCTAGATGCTTTCCCAGTTCTCCAAAACGGTACAATAAAAGGAACCCAACAAGAAAATCCATGAACCTGGCGACAAGGAAGGAAACAGTTCCGAAATTACCCCTCTGACTTGGTTAAGGAGGTTTATTATCCTTGGCTTTCTTGCTCTTCGATTTGGTCCAAAGTGGCGAGACTGGACTTGCAGGTAGAGGTCTTTTTGTGTGGGAGCTGTAAGGTCCATCGGTGCTTCTTGGGATATAAGCTACAGGCATATTAGAAGCTTTTCCCCTTCAGGTAGCGTGGAGAAGGAGAATGCTTTCCCTTTATAGAAAAATTTTACTGCCAACGGAAAGGCCCACCAGTATTTCAACTCTTTTTGTTGGAGTACTTGGAGAAGCAGTTTGAGGGCTCTCCTCCTTTGAATAGTGGTGGGGGATAAATCCGCAAAGATCTGAACTTGGTACCCCATGCAAAGGATAGAAGATTTGGAATGGGAAGCCTTCATAATTTCCTCTTTAATGGCGTAGAAGTGTGGTTTCACTATCATATCTCTCGGTGAGCCATCCTTCCTTGGGGACTCTGTCCAATTCTAACCTGTGTTTAGGCACGTTGGGAATCAAAGAAATAATCAGGTCCTGGACTGCTGGTATGATTTCTGTAACAGATTCAGGAAGGCCCCTCATCCTAAAGTTGTATCGTTTTGATCTGTTTTCGAGATCATCTATTCTTGCTAGGGCTGTGTCCAGTTGTTCTTGCAAGACTTGAATATGCGTGGAATTTTGGTTAGTATTGGCCACTGTGACATTCAATTTTTGTTCTATTGCCTCCATCCTGGAGCCTAAGTTCTGGAAGTCTGCCTTTATATCTCCTGTTATTTTTGAGGTGGTGTTTGCTAGTCCTCTTTCTAATAGATTTGAGAATTTCACAAATAGGTCCGCCGTGTTAAGGGGCGATTCCTGGATCAGGAGGCTGCGAGAATGTGTCTCCTGTTGTGTTGAGGAGAGATGGCCTGCCGGAGTTGCTAAGATGTCACCCATTGTGTGGCGTATAAGTGATTCCAGACGCTGATAGGAGATGATGTGTGGTTAGATTTGGCCCAGGAGTAAGTGTAAGGGTGGCTGGTAAGAGATTGGGCCTGTGCTCTGATATTGCCTCCAGGGGAATTTGCAATAGGAATAGCCCCCACAGTGGCCATGTCCGGACTCAGGGTCTGGTCAGTCTTTTGGAAAGTTTTTGTAAGTGATCTTCTCACATTTGACCCCTGCATTCAGGGTGGTATTAGGTAAAACTGGAGAAGAGATGTTTGGGACCCTTAAACTGTAGCCTATTATGAGTCCAGATAAAGGGAGCTCTCAAAAACAGGGTCTGGAGTGAGATGTTTATACTCCTAGCTCTATAGAACTGACCCTGGGGGTTAAGCTGTGAGCCGTTGCTTTACTATCCTCCTGGTCTTGGGGATGCTGTGTCTATTAGGCCACTCCAGCGGCCATATTGGTACTCCCTTGCTCAAATTACTCCACTGGGGAGAGTCTGTGGGGTTATATGGGCCTCTGTGGAATGTCCCTCCTTGTGGCTGGGTACTCAGTGAGCTATTCTAGGTGTGTCTTACCCATTTTCCTGTATCCGTTCCCCCGTTTTGTGCTAGGTGTCCGGTGCTGCAGGGAGTCCTGGTGGTGGCAATTACCCTGTCTGCGATGTTCCTTGGCTGCTGTGTCTGTTCCCCCGTTTTGTGCTAGGCCGCGTCCGCGGCCATTTTGGTACACCCGGCGGGGAGAATATCCTTCCACCCGCGCTCTTCGTTGCCTTCGCTGACCCGATGCCCGGGTGTCCGGTGCTGTAGGAAGTCCTGGGGGTGGCAATCACCCTGTCTGCGACATTCCTGGGCTGCTGCTGGCCTTGCCTGGGGTGCCGGTGGCTCGTGTAGGTGTGGAGCTCCTGTCTCAGGCGACCATCTCATGCGCCTCCTCACTTTCCCAAACTTTTATACCCCCTCCAAACCATTCCACTGTTACTTAAACACAAAGATATTCAGCAACTACATAGAGCTCTGTACTCTTTCCTATGGAAAGGCCACAAACCCCGTATTGCACTACATAAGCTCTTCTTTCCCAAGTCCGAAGGGGGGGCCAAATTACCCGACACTAGGCTTTATAATCTCTTCTGCCTCTTGAGGGTGGAATTGGATTCGATAGCAAAGACCTCCAAGTACTCAAATTATAACATTGAATCATCCATGACCAGCCCACATGAGATATCTGCTTTGCTGCACTTTGGAACCAAGGACAACACTCCACACCTAAAAAACAACCTCCTCATCTGTGACACTGTAGTTGCATGGAGGTAAGTTAGAAAGAAATTGAATGTCTCGCCTTACATGTCAAAACACCTTGCTATTAGGGATGGGCCGAACACACCCCCATTCGGTTCACACCAGAACATGCGAACAGACAAAAAATTTGTGCGAACATTCGAACACTGTTAAAGTCTAAGGGACCTGAACATGAAAAATCAAAAGTGCTAATTTTAAAGGCTTATATGCAAATTATTGCCATAAAAAGTGTATGAGGGCCCGTGTACTGCTCTAGGGGACATGAATCAATGCAAAAAAAGTTTTTAAATCAATTGTTTTTTCAGGAGCAGTGATTTTAATAATGCTTAAAGTGGAACAATAAAAATGAAATATTCCTTTAAATAGTGTGCCTGGGGGGGTCCCCTTAGTCTGCATGGAAAAGGGCGCACCTCTGTGATGTTTAGAACAGTGCCAGAGCAAACTGACATTTATACAGGAAAAATTGTCATTTAAAACGACTTGCGGCTGTAATGTATTGTCGGCTCCCAGCAATATAGATAAAAAACACTGAAAAAATTTGTGTAGGGTCTCCCTCCCAGTCCATACCAGGCCCATTGGGTCTGGTAAGGATTTTAAGGGGGTTCGTAGGGTAGCATGCAACCTGGTTGGCCAGTATAGGGGGGGACGGGCGAGCACCTCCCTCCTGAACCATACCAGGCTACATGCCCTCAACATGGGGAGTATGGGTGCTTTGCACCACCGGCAGCGCACTCTCTTGCCCGCTGAACTCTGCAGGAGCATGCTCGCGGTTTGGACGGACCCGATGTCCGCCGGCGAGCCGCGATGACCTGCCAGGGAGAAAGAACGGGGAACCGCCGATGTAAACACGGCCGTTCCCTGCTCTGTCAGTGGGCATTTAAGAGATCTACTGATCTCTGTCACTGGGATCAGTTAGATCTCTTATGCCCATGGTAGCCCAGCCCCCTTACAGTTAGAACACGCCTAGGGAACACAGTTAACCCCTAGATCTCCCCCTGCAGGTTAACCCCTTCACTGCTAATGACATTTATACAGTAATCAGTGAATATTTAAATTTCTGATCGCTGTATAAATGTCATTGGTCCCAAAAAAGTGTCAAAAATGTCCGACATGTCCGGCCCAATATCAAAGTCCTGATAAAAATCGCAGATAGCCGCCATTACTAGTAAAAAAGAAAATAAAGTAAAAACCCCCGAAATTAGTTCTCATGGTTCGTAAACGCGGCAACTTTTGTGCAAACCAATCAATAAGTGCCGATTGTGATTTTCTTTTTACCAAAAATATGAGGAAGAATATAACTCGGCCAAAACCGATGAATACTTTTTTTTGGGGTTTGTAAAAAATATTGTTATTTTGCAAAATTGTCGCTCTTTTTTTGTTTATAGCGGTGATCAGAAATGACACAGAGGTGATCAAATACCATCAAAAGAAAACTCTATTTGTGGGAAAAAAAGGACGTGAATTTAGTTTGGGTACAACATTGAACGACCGCGCAGTTGTCAGTTAAAGCAACGCAGTGCCGAATCACAAAAAGTGCTCTGGTCCTACAGTGGGAAATCCTTCTGGGGGTGAAGCGGTTAAAAAAGAAAAAAAGTGCCCCCCATTGTAATCCATCGTCAATCATGGCGCGCGACGGACCCGAAAAAAAATAGCTCCTCCTCCATGGGAGGGTTCCCACCGACTGAGCTCTCTTTGTTTTGACAGTTTGTTTATAGTCAAAGGCGGGCCGCCCAGTGATGTAATTGAGTGACCTGCCCCTCTGACGCCACATGACGTCAGAGGGGGGCGAGGTCACCAGCTAGGTCACCTGGTGGCCCTGTCCTTGACTATAAATAAGCTGTCAAAACACGACGAGTGCAGACGGCGGCAGGAGGAGGAGGAGGCCATCATTTTGTCATTATGGGGTGAAGTCACCGTAAACACCCCATAAGTTTCACACTGTTCGAGTCAAACTTACGTTCACCTCGAACCGCGGGCCCATGCCTGCTTGCTATATGTGGTCACTTCTTGTTTCCTCAGGCACAGCAACACCCAGCCTTTTCATCTTGGGTAGAAAAGGGTTTGTGTAACTTTGCTCAACTATTTGATACAACTACTGGCTCCCCTCTCTCCATCACCTTGACGCTGGGAAGATATAGCCTACCTAACCATCACCACCTACACATCCGACAAGCAATCAGCTTTGTTGCAAGCGTTTGTTCCACCTTTGTTTTCAAACCTTCACTTATGTCTTTGTATCTCGGAGCGTTCACAAAATCCTGGACCTCTTCAAACCTTTAAGATCAATTCTTGCTTCCTCCTTACTCAAATCCTCTTCTTCAGCATGGAACAAAGACCTGCAATCACCAGAAGCACTCAACACTATTATGTTAGAATACAAATCTACATACAAATGCATTGCAAAGAATTCTGGAGAGAGTAGCAGCTCAAAATACTTCACGAGCCTGCCTTCCTTCCACTCTGCACCCAGAGAGTTCTATCTGTCCCCTTTGTAAGGCCTCCAGACCCTCATGTTTACACAAATTCTTGGAATACCCTTTAATAGCTGTCTTCTGGGCAAACATTGAATGATTTACTAAGGCAATAACTGAATGTGACCCACACGGGATCATATATCCACTCATGTTCGACAATCTGGACATTCTGTTCCCGTATTTAACCAAGCAACAAACCAAGCATACTACAAATAAACAAAGCCTGGATCGCTACTTGCTACATGTCAGCCAGGAGGGCAATATTACGGAACTGGATCTACTACTCCTCCTTCGGTCAGGGATTTCACTTCGGACCTAATCAAACTGCTCAAGCTTGAAAAGATAGACTGAGTTATTTTCAATCTACACAACAAAAACCAAATTTTCCCTCTTCCTGGACAAAGGGATCAACCCAACTGACAGAGCTACTCTATCCGACCCAACAATAGTACAAAATCAATAAGACCACTTTTGCAACCTCCCACGAACATTTCATCTGTTCCTCCTCTTCACCATATGGAGCAAGACCACCCCCCCCCCCATCCAATACATCCTTCATTGGACTGTTCCCGATACAAAACTCAGATGGAAGGTTACCAAATGGCAAGAATGACATGGCTGATTACATAGGCCTCCCCATTTAGCCGATGAGTCCCAAGTTCCCCATGGTTGCTATTGATGTGTATTTGTAATATTACTGTGATCAACATGCAGTGCAGCTTTAATATGTGAAATTTGTGTTATAATGTCATATATGATTAGGGTTTCTCCCCCACCCTCCCAAATTGTCCTCCCCCCACAATTTTTCCTCCCCCTTTTCTGTGAATATTTTCTGTAAGTGCCTTTTGTATATGTTTTTCGGTGCCTACAGATTCTTATACCTTGTAATTTCATGTACAAAATATTTAATAAATTGTTTTTCAAAAAAAAAAAAAGAGACCCCGTTACCTTGCCCATTCAGGTCAAAGTTACAGGATCTATTTAAAGCCCACCACCCAACCCAGTTATACTCCCGTTTTACATTGCTCCCTGCTCAACCTCTCTCCATGGCAGCTGGAAAAGAACAACAGTTGTGGGCTGATGTTTGGAATACTGCAGGGACAATAAATGAGCTGCGGGGAGAGTGCTGTGAAGGCAAGTATAACTGGGTAGGTATTGGGTTTTGGAGCGACCCTTTCATTTTCTCTGACTGGAAAGGCTGACAGGGTCTCTTTAAGAATGGTTGCTCACAAGACAGTGATTGAGCAAGCACACTACTGTCAATAAAAGATCATGCATGCCAGCTACTGAGACACAAAATATGATGCTCTTTAGAAACAGTCAGACTTATTCCAGTAATCAGTGGAAAGCTGCCATGTCATTAGAAAAGATGGTCTTAAATATAGTTAGCAGCTATTAAGATATTTTATTTCCACAGAAATATAATTTAACAGACATTCTTGCGTAAACCAGGAGAGGCTTTCTTTCCATACAGCAAAGACAAATTGCCATCTGCAGCAGGATTTTGCATTGCTGGGAAGAAGCCTTTATTATGGATTAAAGGGAATCTATCATGAAGTCTTTGACTAACAATCTATTACATTCTACAGTACAAAAAAATATGGGAAAAAATGCTGATTAAGTGCTGCAATTTCTAGTGGTTCTTCATTTCTACAGATGGACCTCATGTATATTGAAGGTGGAAATGTCGATAAAGTCCAGCTAAGACTATATTAATGTGTTGAGTAACCTAGATAAATATTGGGATGAATAGCTGACGACCATACCTTGTGACAGTAAACTAGGATCTAAAATAAGTCTCAGAGATGACTGAAAATGTACTCTGCAGTTGGATTCTGCATTCTATGGAGAACACTGGTCCCAAAGGTTTTTCAGGCAGCCATTCCTAGTCATCCTAGTAAACCTGATAGGCCCAAAATAGCTAAATAGTTAAAGTACCATGCCTAACGATGCTGAAATGTTGGTTATGTAAAGATGACAGTGGATCACCCAATGGAGTTCTTACATACTAAAAAATCTTTCTACTGAAATCTTTCTACTGGAACCCTCTACTCATCTCCTGCAACCAGCTATGGAGTCTTACTATCTTACATCAAGGATTCCTAATGAATGAATTCCTGCATGAATAAAATGTACTTGAATGTGCTTTAGATATTGAGGTTGACTTCACAAAAATCTAACATGACTTGATAATTAATTTAGATTTAAAAGAAAAGTTTTGTGTTTTATACTACTTTTAGCTAGGTTAATGTGAAATATTGTATCTACTGGGGTTGATTTACTAAAGCCAAATAGGCTGTTCCCTTTTGAAAGAAATTTTCATTTGCAATGGAATTTTCTCTTAGCCTACTGAATAAGGTGAAGCTCTGCTGAGCTGTTTCATTAAATCATGTTCAAGGAAAAATAATGTCTTTTTTTCCTGGCACTTAATTGGGTAGTTTATGCAATGTGAATGTTCACCAATAGTGCTGGCCTTTCGTATTAGAAATTCCAATATACTCTACAAACAGAATTCTTGAAAAGTACCATGCATTACGGGTATACTTGCAAATAAAATTTAGGCTTAATAATAAATGCTTCTTTTATATGCACTTGCTTTTTTTGTGATTTGCTCAGTAAATTTGGAAATAGTTAACTGAACCCAAACTTTTATGCACATACCATATACCGCCAACACTTTAGAGATATGTCGTACCAAATATAGAGGTTATATTGTACCCAAAATATTGTGCTTTTCAATGTGGACAGTAATATTTACATTAAAAAAATACGGTATTCCAGTACTGCAGTGAGCCCCAGGAACTAAAGGGGCAAAGAAAGGGTAGAGATACTCCTAGGAATATCCCTTCTCATGTATTGGTGAGTTCTATAGATATTCTAATAGTATGTTTTCAGTTTTTTTACAGGTAAAATTCAGATTTTAGTATTTATCTTTTTAGGGATCACCATACATGTTACAATGGGGTTGATTAACCAGAACCGGAGAGTGCAAAATCTGATG
This sequence comes from Glandirana rugosa, assembly GCA_018402905.1. Classification (NCBI taxonomy): domain Eukaryota; kingdom Metazoa; phylum Chordata; class Amphibia; order Anura; family Ranidae; genus Glandirana; species Glandirana rugosa. Next base: position 412,835 of record BLSH010127123.1, on the reverse strand, counting down.
CAGCTGTGCATGGTAGCCATCAGCTTCTAACTTCAACTTGTTCAATTAGGATTTGACAAAAACAACCTGGAAGCTAATTATTATTATTATGCAGATTTTTCACTCTTTTTTTTTAGAAAATCAACCCCAATATGATCATACAATCTTTGTACAATCAACTTAGACTTACCAAAATGATGTCATGTTAGGAACTACCTACTCTTTCAAATCAACCTGTATCCAATCATGCAGACCCTTACACTACATAGTTGGAGGATCTAAAACAGATTGTACATAGCAATGTGTGTGAAAAAGGAATCTGTCATTAGGCCATTACCTCACAATCAGGTCTACAACTGCAGTGGCCATCTTGAATCGATAGACTCCATACTAGTCCCAGAATAGGATTCCCTTCCCTGGAAGTCATACGTGGCTAGGTGTCAGAGCTTTCAAAGACATGTAAATATCACCTTCTTTTATTATTTTATTATCATAATAAATATAATTGTGAATTTCAAGCTAAAGTATATTGTAAATTAAGGGTGCAGAAAAACACTGGTGGGTACCAGTTCGTAAGAAGGATATCAGAGAACTGGAGAAAGTGCAGAGAAGGGCAACCAAACAGATAAGCAGCATGGGGGAGCTCAACTATGAGGAAAGATTAGCTGAAATTAATGTATTCTCTCTTGAGAAGAGGAGATTAAGGGGGGATATGATCACCATGTACAAATACATAAGTGATCCATATAGTGAACTTGGTGTTGAGTTATTCACTTTCAAGTCATTAGAGAGGACAAGGACGAGGCAAAGTGTGACCAGGCCCTGGCGTTCAGCCACTATTGGGGAGGGTCCAAGAATGCAGTGTGTCTGGGGCAGTGTTAACAGACACTTTTCTCCTGTCCATGGACAGGAGAAAAGTGCCTGTAAAAATATCTGTGCCAGTGGCTTTGAATTACACATGCACATCTCCAAATGCAGCTGATTAGAGAACTGCCTGGCTCGGCCTCTGATTGGGTAGCAGGGTGTGGCTTATACACTCCCCACCAAACCAGTACAAACCGAGCGTGTCAGTACACTGATTGGCTGAATTCAGAACTGCACATGTATTTTACTGCAAGCTCAGCCGTTTGCTAGTACACAATCTCTCCACTTACTTGCCTCCCTGAAAGCCAAAGCTCACAATGAGGAAATGAAGGTGACTGGTGAGTGCCTGGACTTTTAACTACTAACATTACTCATACTAACAGCACAAATTCCAGATTTTCTTTTTGAGCTTTGGAGGAGGATGGAATGTGATCTTAGTACCATCAAAGTGCCCCCTTGCATCCTCCAGAGTGCCCCCTTACATCCTCTAGAGTAACTCAAGTGCTCTAGAGGCACTAAGGGGGTACTCTGGAGGATGCATGGAGCACTCTGTAGGCACCAAGGGGGTACTAAAGGTGTGCTCTGGAGGATGGCACTAAGGGGGCACTAGGGGGGCATTCTGGAGGATGTAAGGGGCCACTCTGGAGGCACCAAGGGCGCACTCTGAAGGCATTATTGGGGCACTCTGGAGGCATTAAGGAAGCACTCTAGAGGCATTAAGGGAGCACTCTGGAGGAGGATATAAGGGGGCAAGCAGGAGCTATGTGGTGAAAGGTCAGTGGTGAAACTATGAGGGTCACAAAGGGGGCTCCAAAATGGCAGAAAGGCGGCCCACTGCACAACATTTAAAAGGGTCCCACTACGGGACCATAATAACGGCACTGGGATCAGTGGGAAAGACCTCAAACTCAAAGCAAAGGGCCACAGGACCGATGGAAGAGGGGGGGCTTCATAATTTCTTGCACTGGGGCCCTGGAGGTTCTAGTTATGCCTCTGATTTATGGGTGATAATACGATAATTGTGGTTCCAAGGAATATCTGATTGCCTTCTGGGGGATCAGGAAGGAATGCATTTTTCCCTCACTGGAGGAAATTAGACCATGCTTCATAGGGATTTTTCTTGCCTTCTTCTGAATCAACTGTGGGTATACAGTGCCTTGAAAAGGTATTCATACCCCTTGACATTTTCCACATTTTGTCATGTTACAATCAAAAACGTAAATGTATTTTATTGGGATTTTATGTGATAGACCTACACAAAGTGGCACATAATTGTGAAGCAGAAGGAAAATGATAAATGTTTTTCAAATTTTTTTACATATAAATATGTGAAACGTGTGGCGTGCACGTGTATTCAGCCCCCTTTACTTTTGATACCCCTAACTAAAATCGAGTGGAACCAATTGCCTTTAGAAGTCACCTAATTAGTAAATCCACCTGTTAGAGTCCACCTGTGTGCAATTTAATCTCAATATAAATACAGCTGTTCTGTGTGAAGTCCTCAGAGGTTTGTTAGAGAACATTTGTGATCAAACAGCATCTTTAAGGCCAAGGAACACACCAGATAGGTAGCAGAGTTAGGTTATAAAAAATATCCCAAGCTTTGAACATCTCACAGAGCATTGTTCAATCCATTGTTCAATCCATCTTTCGAATATGGAAAGAGTATGGCACAACTGCAAACCTACCAAGACATGGCCGTCCACCTAAACTGACAGGCCAAGGCAAGGACAGCATTAATCAGAGAAGCAGCCTAGAGACCTATGATAACTCTGGAAGAGCTGCAGAGATCCACAGCTCAGGTGGGAGAAACTGTCCACAGGACAAGTATTAGTCGTGCATTCCACAAATCTGGCCTTTATGAAAGAGTGTCAAGAAGAAAGCCATTATTGAAAGAAAGCCATAAGAAGTCCCGTTTGCAGTTTGTGAGAAGCCATGGGGGGGTACACAGCAAACTTGTGGAAGAAGGTGCTCTGGTCAGATGAGACAAAAATTTAACTTTTTGGCCTAAAAGCAAAATGCTATTTGTGGCAGAAAACACTGCACATCACCCTGAAACATGGTGGTGGCAGCATTATGTTGTGGGGATGCTTTTCTGCAGCAGGGACAAGGAAGCTGGTCAGAGTTGATGGGAAGATGGATGCAGCCAAATACAGGGCAATCTTAGAAGAAAAACTGTTAGAGTCTGCAAAAGACTTGAGACTGGTACGGAGGTTCACCTTCCAGCAGGAAAACAACTCTAAACATACAGCCAGAGCTACAATGGAATGGTTTAGATCAAAGCATATTCATGTGTTAGAATGACCCAAAGTCCAGACCTAAATCCAATTGAGAATCTATGGCAAGACTTGAAAATTGCTGTTCACAGACACTCTCCATCCAATCGGAGAGAGCTTGAGCTATTTTGCAAAATTGTTGCTCTCTTGATGTGCAAAGCTGGTAGAGACATACCCAAAAAGACTTGCAGCTGTAATTGCAGTGAAAGGTGGTTCTACAAAGTATTAACTCAGGGGGGCTGAACACAAATGCACGCCACACTTTTCACATATTTATTTGTAAAAAAAAAATTGAAAATCATTTATCATCTTCCTTCCATTTCACAATTATTTGCCACTTTACATAGGTTAGGTTTTGTATAATTCTTGGGATTGGGCTTTGTGCTGCATTAGCATTATTACTTCCTGTTTTGTGACTTTGTGTTGGTCTATTACATAAAATCCCAATAAAATACATTTATGTTGTTGGTTGTAACATGACAAAATGTGGAACATTTAGGGGTATTACTACTTCTTCAAGGCACTGTAGGATTGTGTATATATAGATTCTATATTTGATTGAACTAGTTGATTTATTTTATTTTTTATTACAAACTTTTTATTAAAGAGGTATTGTCATTGCACATGAATCACATGAATAAACATTAATTACATATGAAATACATATATATAACTTTAGAAAGGAAGAACCTTCATAAATAGGTTATGTATGAAACGTACATTAAAGTCTTCATGTATGTTATATCATAGTTTCATGTCTATTCAGGACAATCTTTGGTAATTGCATGTTTTTCAATAAAGCAAAAACTGAATAATAATGGAATTACAAAGCTTAATTGTACAAAATAATAATAATAGATGTGAAATTTAGGGAAAAAAAAGAAGAAATTAATAAAGTAAAGATAGAATAACAAGAGTAAGGGTGAGGGTAATGTGAAATTATATATGTAAACATGTAATCAATGCATTTAAAGAAGTTTTATAAATAAACCATGGATCCCATTTTTTATCAAAAAGTTTCTTAGTGTTATTAATTGAATGATAAATGCTTTCTACATGTCTGATTTCTTCGACTCTTGTCAATATTTGTGTAAACGGGACACCGGTTTCTTTCCAGTGTAAAGCTCTTGACCAGTATGTGGCCACACATATTGTGTGGATAAGTTGTGCAAGGGGTGGTTGTGAGTCTGATATATTTTGGAATAATAAACAGTTGAGGTATGTGAGTGTAATCTCTTTGCTTGCTAATTTATTTATTAGGTTACCCACTTCCTTCCAAATGGGGGACAGCTTATGGCAGCTCCAAAATATATGTAAAAAGGTGCCATGGGAGTCACACCCTATAAAACAATTAGGAGACATGTCTGGAAATATTATATTTAAATGTGCAGGCGTATAATATCACCTGATGAAGATTTTTACTGCTGTCTCCCTTATTGCCAAGGATTTGGTGCAGTATCTCAAGTTTGTCCACATGGACCACCAATCTAGGAGTAATAATTGGGTATTAAGTTCTGATTCCTATTTTAACATGTATGGGAGCTTCTCCATGAGGGTAAATGAGTTAAGATAATTGTATATGAGTGATATAAGACCTTTACATCTGGAGTTTTTAAAGCAGATCTGTCAAATGAGGATAATTGAGAGCTGGATGGTTTAAAGTAGTGAGTCTCATAAAATGATTTGATTTTTTCATGTTTTTTAACCTAACTATGCAACTACAGTATGTGGCATTCATTTTTTAATGTCTTTTCTTTTTTCTAATTCATCCTGTGCACCAGTAGAAAATCCAGTATGGAAGTGGGCTGTAAATAAAGAATGTTGTGTTCTAGGTGAAATCTGCAGGGCATCTGCAGCTGTCTGACCCACTTCTTGCCTCAGAACTACAGATCTGCTCAGGAAGCATAAGCGTTCCTTATAGCAGAACTGTAACTACAAAGACATGCTGGGAGGTTAATTGGCTCCTGTCTAAATTGGCCCTAGTATGTGTATGTATGAATGTGATATAGGGACCTTAGATTGTAAGCTCCTGAGGGCAGGGGCTGATGTGAATTTACAATATATATGTAAAGCAATGCGTAAATTGACAGCGCTATATAAGTACCTGAAATAAATAAATTCTGACCAAGGCAGAGGGAAAATCAGATTGTAGCAGCTAGATCACTGCTTTGCTGCTGAGTGCCGCAGCTTTTATTTGCCACCTACAGGTACATGCGAGGTACTGGGATTTCTATTGGTACTGGGACTGAATTCAATAGAAGCAAAACTTTTTAAAAAGGTGTTTTTTCTCACCCTTAAAGGGACACTAAATGATATCCTGGTTCTCCAAAAGAAATCCACTACTCATTGGCCCTGACACTTAACATTGTTCTTATTGTGTTTTTCTGCCTATTTGTAACGTCCTTTGTGGGTTTCCTCCTTTTCCCCTTCACTTTTCTTTGGAACGAGCAGTGCATGTTAGCTGCAGTCATAGTACATCTCTGGAGCAAGTAAGGGATGGTGTCTACATTCCTACATACAGTGGGACCTTGGAGAATGAACTTAGCCACCCTCTTTGGCTTGGGTCATGCAATTGCGATTTCAGATGCGACTCGAGTCACACAGAATAGTATGACAACGGAAATCATGTTGTTTTCAATGGTGCCAGTTCACATCAATGCAGCACAGCACAATTTTGGAAAAGGGTCCTGTACTACTTTGGTTCTATTATAGCATGATTTTGGCCCCCCAGAATAAGCAAACCAAATCAAAAATGCAACCAAATCGCTCTACAAAATCACACTTAAAATTGGATCAAATCACAGCTGCAGTAGTGTGGACTCTACCTATCTACTCTAGCCTAACAGGAAGTCGAATCGCAACAGCAGAAAAAAAAAAAGACATTTGGAGGAGGCTGAGAGCAGTACTTTTCTACTTAAGAATATATACTTGTAAAGATTTTTTTTTAAATCAGAGTTTAGTGTCACTTTATTTTAACCACATAGTTTTTTTGAAACTCCTGTTAGACTTTAAACAGGCAAAATGTAAACCTCAAATTAGGTAAAAAAAATTAGAAGAAGAGAAAACAAATCTAAACCATACTGTATGCATACCTTTCCAGATTCACACATGCACGCACACTCCACCAGCAGGTGCTCCCACTTTAAATAGCATCTAGATAATTATAGCCGGTGTATTGTTGAGATCATTACTGGAAAGGCAGGCAGCACATTTGCATCTAGTTTTCCAGGTCATAAGACAGGCAGTTTAGGGACAACTATTCTTTGTTGCTATCCACTTTTATGGACATTTATTAAACTGCATTCCATAAAGTAGAAACTTGTTTCTTTGCCGCACTTTTAGCAATAAGCCATTGATGTTTTCACACTAGTTCTGCATGAGGCATCATGTTTATATTGACCTTTCTGATTTACCTTTTTTTTTTTTTTTAACACTATTGTTTTATTATAAATTATTACAGAACAAAATGCCTCCATATAATCTCCATATACACACACATACAATCCTATAGCCATATTTGATCCAGAGGAAGGCAAAAAAACCCTATCAAGCATGATCCAATTTGCTCCAGCAGGGGATAAAAATTCCTTCCTCATTCCCCAGGAGGTAATTGGATCAACAATATTACACTATTTTGAAATACCAGGGAGAGAGATAGGAAAAACCTTCCATTCTCAGGATCAAGTTTGCAGAGCAGGAGCCTGGGCTTGGCATCTCCAGCTGCAGATACTTACCTTTCCTTTACTATTCAGCCATTCCATTTAGCTGCTTAGCTGCTGAAGAAAACATCCCTGTGTAAAGACTCTCCTCACCTCCATGTACCCCATTAGGTCTACCCAGTGGTGGCTGGTGGGTTTTTTTTTGGGGGGGCGGCAAGCAATACACCCACTGCCACCTAGGGTTGCCGCATCATCCCTTTAATGCAGGACACATATGAATTACACAGGTTCTGAGGCTAATTTAATGCAAATAAAGGTACCAAGTGAGTTTAATTACCACCTTAATCAGCCACAGAACCTGTGTAATTTGTATGTGTCCTGGATTAAAGGGATGATGTGGCAACCCTACTGCCACCCCCTGTCGGTCAGTGGCTGTAGCTGAACTTGCAATGGCTTTGCACAAAAAAGGTGCAGGGACTTTTTTTCTCCTGAACTGGAAGTGGATTGCATGGGTGTTCGCACCCATGCGATCTGATTCCTGTCTGAATCCACAGTTCACACTGCGATCTGTGAACTGGTCTGGGCTAGGGTGACCACTAGGGTTGCCACACCATCCCTTTAATCTGGGACACATATGAATTACGCAGGTTCTAAGGCTAATTTAATGCAGATGAGGCACCAAGTGAGTTTAATAACCACCTTGATCAGCCACAGAACCTGTGCAATTGATAGGTGTCCTGGATTAAAGGGATGATGTGGCAACCCTAGTGACCACGTGTCCTGGATTGCCCAGGACAGTCCTGCATTTGGCAGGCCTGTTCTGGGTCCCGGGCACCTTCATTCTGGGACAATACAGTGTCCTGGAATTGCCCCCTGGGCTGATCCGGAGCTGCATAGCTGCTTTTCAATCACTGCCACCAGCCACTGGCTCACTGCTCAAACTGGTTGCTAGCCGTCTGCCACCTGGCATCTAGCAACCAGTGACATCACCAGAGAAAGTGAGGCCTCAGCATTCAGAGCTTCTCTGTTGTCTGCTGCAGATATAATTTCTTTCCCCACAATCTCTCCACCATGTACAGTTCCAGCACTGCTGGAGAGCTCTTTATGTGGGGGGCTCTTCCTGTAAGTGGGGGCTCTTCCTGTAAGCGGGGGCTCTTCCTGCAAGTGGGGGCTCTTCCTGTAAGTGGAGGCTCTTCCTGCAAGTGGGGGCTGTAATGGTAAGTGGGGGCTGATGGTAAAGTGGGCTCTTCCTCTAAGTGGGGGCTCTTTCTGTAAGTGAGGGCTCTTATGGTAAAGGGGGGCTCATCATGTAAGTGGGGGCTCTTCCTTTAAGTGGGGGCTCTGATGGTAAAGGGGGCTCTTCCTGTAAGTGGGGGCACTTCCTGTAAGTGAGGGCTCTTGTGGTAAAGGGGGCTTTTCCTGTAAGTGGGGGCTCTGATGGTAAAGGAGGGCTCTTCCTGTAAGTAGGGGCTCTGATGGTAAAGGGGGCTCTTCCTGTAAGTGGGGGCTCTGATAGCAAATGGGGGCTCTAATGTTATGGGGGCCCTGGTGGTAAAGAGGGACTCTGATGTTACAGGCATCTCTGATGTTATAAGGGGGGGCACATGACACACTGCGTCTGGCGGCAGGCAATGGTGGCAAGTGCCAAGCTCAGGGTTCCGACTGATTCTGCATTATGGTAAGTTGAACTATTTCATTTTACATTACAATGTTATAATAGAAATAATGTGATTTGATCATCCTGAGACCATATCAAACATGGTGTCTGGATGATTTAATTACTAACACCAGCCATTCGCCTGACAAATCACCCCTGTATTTGTTTTGGTGAAGGGGGGGGTGTCCCTGAATGGCAGTTTGGAAATGTGGTGGCATTAACATTGTATTGACACCCGCAGTGGTTTGCAGAGTGCAGTGTGAACTGCCTGCGGGAGAGATGCGATGCGGGAACCCGCACTGGAATTGCGTGGGTTCCCGCATCGCTATAGTGTGAACCCAGGCTAATCCTGCACCCCTAGGCTCAATATACAGTTAACCCTTGCAGTGCATGAGGGTAGGTTTTATACAGTTTTTGGAATTGGGCTTTGTGCTGCATTAGCATTAGCACTTCCTGTCTTATGGTGGCTCCACTGAAGAAGCAACAAAGCCATTCATGGACAGCAGCATTGTCAGCCTGTGGAGGGAGTAGTGTTAGATGCACTAACAAATTATGGTGGATTTAACTAACAATTTAAAGCCGAACACAAGCCAAAATTTTTTAAACAGTTATAGCAGGATAGGACTAGGACCCCTTCTTACATGCAGGATGCGACAGACTCACCTGGGACAGAGGCTTTTGGAGAGGACTAGGAGCAAGCCTCTTACCCACTGACTATGGGTCCTCGTATTCAAGGGAACACTACTCTTTAGAAGGTGTATGCCTTGGGGATCCGTGGAGTGGTCTTAGTTCTGATTCAAGTTCATGTCTCCCCAAAACATATAGACTCTGGGAACTGGAGGCTCCATATCCATATTTGGGGCCTATATGCCTCAAATCAGCAATGACTGTAGATGTTAATGTAATCCTCCCAAATGACTGGCGTCCCCTGCCATAATGTGTTTATTGTAAGTAGGTCTCCTGCTATAGTCTGTGGCCTACTAGGCTGAGGAGGGGAGAGATCATTGTTTCTATTATTAACAGTGTTGCCAACCCCCCGAAGAGAAATCTACTGGCAGGATGCCAAAATTTACAAATGACACCAATTTTTTACTGACAAAACCTTGTTTTTTACTGGCACTGCAAAAAATTACCTAAAATGACAGTTTTCAGAGCTAAACAGTGCAAATATCAATATCTATCTATAAACACATAGCTGGTGCTATTAGCAATGTATTTAAGTTAAACAAAAGTAAAAAAACATATTTCTCCATTTACATGAAGGTCAGGTTACTATATCCCAGCCAGCACAGAGTTCCCCCTTACATCAGAGTATGCAGGGTTCCCTCTTACAGTGAAAGGTAACTCTTATGTAAAGGGGAAAGCTGTAGATCATGATCTAAGGGGGAACTCTGATGTAAAGGCGGCTCTGGTGACTAGAGACCACCTTCCACAGAGTGGATACACTAAGGTAAGGGGGAGGGTTACTAATAGAGGGGGAACCATTATATCAGTGCCCCCTTACATTAGCAACCCCCCCAGATTGGCCTGGTGACGCTGTCACTGACCTCCTCTCAGGTGCACCGTGCAGATGGCTCCAGTTTAGCAGCTCTATGACCCCCATCCTGGCGCACTCCCATTCTTGACTCCTCTCCAGACTACCCCTCAGAGACTGCAGACATGATAAAAGACAAAAGTTGGTCAGAGACTGTGGACATGATCCAGGAGGTGGGCAGAGGCTGTGAACAGGATGCAGGAGGTGGACAGAGGCTGCGGACATTATACAGTGGGTGGACAGAGGCTGCAGACAGGATGCAGGAGGTGGACAGAGGCTGCGGACATTATTCAGGAGGTGGACAGAGGCTGTGGATATTATATAGGAGATGGACAAAGTCTGCAGACATTATACAGGAGATGGACAGAGGATGCGGATATTATACAGGATGTGGACAGAGGCTGCGGACAGGATACAGGAGGTGGACAGAGGCTGCGGACATTATACAGGAGGTGGACAGAGGCTGCGGATATTATACAGGAGGTGGACAGAGGCTGTGGACATTATACAGGAGGTGGACAGAGGCTGCGGATATTATACAGGAGGTGCAATAAGGGATGAGAGGCTGTGCTGTGGTGTAACGCACTGGGAGCCGGAAGTACCAGAACCAGGAAGTCCCGTGAACAGGAAGTGACGTTGGTGCTGTATCAGGCCAATGGAATGCACTTTGCATTTTCCTCAGACCCTAGCTTACCCTTACCCTACCCTACGTAGGGTCTGAGGAAAATGCAGAGTGCATTGAAACGTGTCATCCCATTGGCCTGATACAGCACTGATGTCACTTCCTGTTCACGGGACTTCCTGGTTCTAGTACTTCCTGCTCCCAGTGCATTCCACCACAGCCGCCATCTGCTCATCGGCATACGCATACGGCAAAACCACAGCCCTGGAACAAGCGGCACGGCCCTGGGCCCGGACTTCTTATGATGTGCTTGTTTTTATTCACACCTGTGAGTATGCATTTAGTTTGTTTTTAATACATTCCTTGATGGCATACTGCACTTAGGTCTAGCACTCCTGTCTCCCCCCCATTATACAGGAGGTGGACAGAGGCTGTGGACATTATACAGGAGGTGGACAGAGGCTGCGGACAGGATACAGGAGGTGGACAGAGGTTGCGGACATTATAAAGGAGGTGGACAGAGGCTGTGGATATTATACAGGAGGTGGGCAGAGGCTGCGGACATTATACAGCAGGTGGACAGAGGCTGCGGATATTATAGAGGAGGTGGACAGAGGCAGCAGACATTATAGAGGAGGTGGACAGAGGCTGAAGACATTATACAGGAGGTGGAAAGAGGCTGTGGACAGGATACAGGAGGTGGACAGAGGCTGCGGACATTATACAGGAGGTGGACAGAGGCTGCGGATATTATACAGGAGGTGGACAGAAGCTGTGGACATATACAGGAGATGGACAAAGGCTGTGGACATTATACAGGAGGTGGACAGAGGCTGTGGATATTATACAGGAGGTGGACAGAGGCTGCAGATATTATACAGGAGGCGGACAGAGGCTGCGGACATTATAGAGGAGGTGGACAAAGGCTGCAGACATGATACAGGAGGTGGACAGAGGCTGCGGACGGGATACAGGAGGTGGACCGAGGCAGCGGACAGGATACAGGAGATGGACAGAGGCTGCGGACATTATACAGGATGTGGACAGAGGCTGCGGATATTATACAGGAGGTGGACAGAGGCTGCGGATATTTTACAGGAGGTGGACAGAGGCTGCAGACATGGTAGTGTCCTCCTCACCCCCTCACAGTAGCTTCCACCTCTGTCCATCTTCATATTACCTCTACCCAATCAGTGTGTTCTCCTCCTGTGCCCCTTTCCCCTCTCCACAGGGCAGCACATCATTGTGCTTCTCTGTCCCTGCAAGGCTTTACACACATATTATACAAGAGGTGGACAGAGGCTGTGGACATTATACAGGAAGTGGACAGAGGCTGCGGACAGGATACAGGAGGTGGAGAGAGGCTGCGGACAGGATACAGGAGGTGGACAGAGGCTGCGGGCATTATACAGGAGGTGGACAGAGGCTGCAGATATTATACAGGAGGTGGACAGAGGCTGCGGATATTATACAGGAGCTGGACAGAGGCTGCAGACAAGGTAGTGTCCTCCTCACCCCCTCACAGTAAATTCCTCCTCTGTCCACCTTCATATTACCTCTCCACAATCAGTGTGTCCTCCTCCTGTGCCCCTTTCACACAGTGTCACAGTCACTCTCTCCTCACCCCTGCTCGGCTCCTCCACTGCTGGGGCGAGTGCATTAGGCTCCGGCCGCAGAGGCACTGCCAAGAACGAGTGGACTGGCAGCTGGCTTCTTTTCAAAAATGGTGCCAGGTGTGTACGAGCTTTCCTGAGTCCTTCCGGCTTCAGAATGGCGCATGCGCAGTTGCATGGGCGGCTCGCGGCCATGTTTTTTATGGGCACCGCTTCCCTTAACGGACATTTATGGGCGTCTCGAAAATCAGCTTGTTTTTACGGGCTGCCCTGTAAATTTACTGGTGGTTGGCAACACTGATTGTTAATTGTGCTAATTAACTCACTTATTGTCTGGTAGGGGATGTGTTTACAATTGGAATAATGTATATTGTACTTTGTCAAATGACAGCGGAGTGGTACGGCTCTCGTTCTGGCGGACATCATATGACGACGGCCCTTTAAGCCGGGATCGCATGCATCCCGGCTATGTCGGTGGCGGAGTGTCCCCAGTGGGGGTGAACAGCCATTGGTCATGGCTGTTTACTATGTGATCGGCCATGATGAAGTCATGGCTGATCACAAATGGTACTTCCCCCATTCACACGGCGCATGAGCATGATCGGGAGCACGGTGCAAATGCATGTCGGTGGCGGCGTGTTCCCGGGGAACACTGCCTGTCCCTGACACTGGAATTAGCCATTGATGTGTCTGTTACCTACTCACAGCCGATCACATGTAATGTAAACAGAGTGGTAACTCACGGTCACCAGCTCTTCTCTCCTCACACAGTTTCCAGTGTGAGGAGAGAAGAGTTAGGATCAGTGAGTACTGATCTGTGTAAAGCACCAAGCACCTGTCACATCACCCCTGCCCCCCCATTGCACCTGTCACCCAACAGTCACCACATCTGCCCCCATAAAGTGCACCTGTTATCATAAAATGCACCTGTCATCATAAAGTGCACCTGTTATCAGAATGCCATCATAAAGTGCACCTGTCATCATAAAGTGCACCTGTCTGCAGACTGCCATCATAAAGTGTACCTGCTACCCGTCACCCATCAGTGACCGTGGCGTGTCACCTGTCACCCATCAGTGACTATGAAATGTCAGCCATCACCCATCAGTGACCGTGGCCTGTCACCCATCAGTGACCGTGGCCTGTCACCTGTCACCCATCAGTGACCACCGCCAGTCACCTGTCACCAATCAGTGACCACCGCCAGTCACCCGTCACCGATCAGCAAACACCGCCAGTCACCTGTCACCCTTCAGTGACCACCGCCAGTCACCCGTCACCGATCAGCGAACACTGCCAGTCACCTGTCACCCTTCAGTGACCACCGCCAGTCACCCGTCACGCATCTGTGATCACCGCCAGTCACCTGTCACACAACAGTGACCATCGCCAGACACCGGTCACCCATCAGTGACCACTGCCAGACACCTGTCACCCATCAGTGACCACCGACAGACACCCGGCACCCATCAGTGCCCACCATCAGTCACCCATCAGTGAGCACCACCCATCACCCATCAGTGACCACTGCCAGACACCCGACACCCATCAGTGACCACCGCTAGTCACCTGTCACCCATCAGTGACCACCGCCAGCCACAGCCCACAGACCGTCACCAGTGACTACCCACTACCCACCACGAGTGACTACCCACTGACTACCACCCGTGACTACCCACGGCCCACAGACAGCCACCAGTGACTACCCACTGTCCACAGACCGTCACCAGTGACTACCCACTGGCCACAGACCGCTACCAGTGACAACACACTGTCCACTGACCGCCACTAGTGTCTACGCACTGCCCACTGACCGCCACCAGTGACTTCCCACTGTCCACTGACCGTCACAAGCGACTAGCCACTGCCCACTGACCGCCACCAGTGACTTCCCACTGTCCACTG
>BLSH010127123.1:363798-374489 GCA_018402905.1 Glandirana rugosa | reverse complement strand
CCGGAGAATGAAAAGACCAGTCATCATTCTAACGTTGGGTATGTCGCCATCAGTCTTACGGTGGGAAGGTCTGTCGATTTTTCAAGTAACCACAGTACGACGACCGAAACAGTTCAGAATCTTGATACATCCGATGTAGTTTACCGTCCAGTTAGTCGGTAAAGAATGCTGCGATTATTAACAAATGTGTGCTGAGTATATGGTTTTTATAGACTTACCTATTTTATATTAATTTATCATATTGTTAAAATACATTTTCTTTCACTTTTTTTTTGTTCAAGAAACATTTCACATACTAAAAAATAGCACATTCTAGTTTATTGTATTTTGTTTCTAAGACATCCGTTCTCTCCTTGCCTTCTCAGGAGTTTCTGTAATCCAGGTTAATTTGCTAAAATTAGCCATACACTTGACCTAACTGTTAAACAATAGGTTTTGTAATTTTGTTGCAATCTTCTTACTATTAAAGACTGCATAGAGTAGAAACCAGAGGTTTCCCTAAAAAATGTAGTTATCCAAGCTGCAAAATATGTTGAATATACAGTAGGTCTATTAAACCATATCAGGAGCTATTTTTCATTTAGGATATCATAGGGCCACCATTCTCAACCAAGGTTCTGTGGATTCTTTGGGGCCCACCAGAGGTTGCTAAAGGTTCCTTCAGCTGTGGCTGATTGACCTGCCATTTGATGTAGCCTACATAGTTCTAAGACTTGACAAAGCCAGCAGCATGACACCAATGAACTTTTTAGCTGTCTGGAAGGGTGGCATTCTGACTACCGCTGTATGGGTTGCAATCTTACTACTGACCAGAAAAGTAAGAGGCCATTTTTGCCATTGCCAAGTAATGAACTAATGAAGGTCCTCTGGGGTAAAAGGTCATAAACAGGCTGGTGAAGAGAATGTTCAATGCCTCTGTCAACTATTTATTTGCTATCCGTGTTCCATTTATGAGATTTTTCCCTTTATTTCCTGTAGAACTGTAGTTAGACCTCAGTTAGAATACTATGCCTGGATATGGAGACCTCACTTAGAAAATTATATTGATAAGACAGACCAAGTTCAGAGATGAGGAACAAAAATAGTGGGGGCTAAAACATTTCAGGAGAGACTTTATGAGCTTAATATGTACAGTCTTGAGGAAAAAAGGAAAATGAAGATGATGAGTGAAACCTTTATCCAGCAGGGATGATCAGATCGGTTTGCTGCACTTAAAGGAATCAGGACCAGATATTTAAGTGAAAATATGCATATTTTTATTAGGAACTTCCAACACCAAACACCAGCAACATAAACAAGCAAGTAAAAGATAATGAAACACAGAAAAACCCAAAATAACACCTAACTATCTATCTAACCAAATAAAATGTATAAAACACACATATGAGCAAACAGGGGACATGAGTTCAGGGAACATGGAGCCCGGTTACAGGGAGCAGAAGGTGAGTAAGGAAGTAGGGAGCAGGTTCCAGGGGTCAGGTCAAGGGTCAGGATACAGGATCAGGATGCAGGATCACGATACAGGATCAGGATACAAGATCACGGATACAGGACAAGACCGGACACAGGCAGGGACAGGTTTGCAGAGAAATATTGAAGCCCTGAACCTTTGTGAAGGGCGGGCTTATATACTCCCAGCAGATCGTGTCAGGTACAGCCTGATAATTAGCAAGTCCATCTGCTGGGAGACACCCCCTGGTGGCCACCAGAATTACACCCTCTGGTGCTGAAAGCAACATTGCCACCTGCAGGTGTGCCAAGCAGTAACACCGGTCCTGACAGATGTGAATAAGATTCAGTAGGGCAGTAATTTCAATATGAAGCTAAGATCAAGAACACAGGGACATGACCTCAAACTACCAGGAACAAAGTTCAAAACTGATCTTACAAAGTATTATTTTACTGAAAGAGTATTTGATGACTGTCAACACTAAGTTGATTCAAATATGCTTGGTACAAACATCAATTTATACACAACAGAAACTGAGAGGAAATCTCTCAAATGTGAGGGAAATGCCCACTTAGACTGTTCTCAGCAGAACAAGTTTCCCCTTAACGAGAACACATATAGCTATAAAATCCACAAAAGGGTTCAAATGTCTCACAAGTTTTATATTTAGATACCATTTATATTAAAAGGCAGCTTTTTTTCTAATCAATTTGCCTATCCTTTTACACTATTGCTCTGCATTTAGCTTTCTTTTGCAGCCCTCTCCTGTGTGGGGTTATAAAAAATGGCCCTCTTCAAACAAGCTGTGACAATAATCCTGTAGGCAATTAGGAGAATCAGAGCCTGTGGAAGAGTGGGTTTGATAATAAATGTGGCCTTGCCTTCCCCAAGTACAGTGCCTCTGTGAGCAGAGGAGGTTCCCACCCTAAGAACTTTATTAGTAATTTAAAGTGATATAAAGGCAGTTTTTTAAAAATATCAAACATGTAAAACCATTGCACAGAGCAGCCCCGATCCCCCTCTTCTCAGATCCCCTGCCAGCACTCCTGGCCCTTTCTTTCTGCTGAGTTCCCCCATAACAAGCAGCTGTGTGTCCATTCACACATGGAGTGCGGCTTACCCCCGCTCTCTTTTCATTGGCTAACTGACTGTGATTAACATTAGTGGGAGTCAATGGCTGCCACTGCTGTCTCAGCTACTGATAAGGGAGAGACCCGGGAGAGCAGAGGATGCTGTGCGCAGCACTGGAAAAAGATCGGGCTCAAGTAAGTATTGGGGGGCTGCTGCACACAAAAGGTTTTTACCTTCATGCATAGAATGCATGAAAGTAAAAAAACCTTGAGCCTTTACAACCACTTAAAAGGAATTGTGAAGGCAGAAGGTTTTTTATCTCAATAAATTATATGCATTGAGATAAAAAACCTTCTGTGTGTAGCGGCCTTCCTAGCACCCCCTAATAATTACCCTGAGCCCCTTCTCTCTCGCCATTGCGGCGCCATTGGTTCCCGCGGCTGTCAATCAAAGTCAGTCAGCCAATCAGAAGAGAGGAGGGGCGGGGCCAGGTTGGGGCTCCATGTCCAAATGGACACATGGAGCTCTGACTTGGCTTGGGTGGCCCCATAGAGCTGCTGGCTGAGGGAGTACTCGGTAGGAGGAGGAGCCAGGAGAGCCAAAGAAGGACCTGAGAAGAGGAGGATCCGGGCTGCTCTGTGCAAAACCAACTGCACAGAGCAGGTAAGTATAACATGTTTGTTATTTAAAACCATGCAGCCCATCTTTCTTCATGTACCTCATTGTGCATCTTGAAACAGCCGCACCACATGTTTTCCAAGAGTCCTGAAGTTATTTGTGGGTTTTTCTTTGCATCATGAACAATTTTCCTGGCAGTTGTGGCTGAAATTTTAGTTGGTCTACCTGACCATGGTTTGGTTTCAACAGAACCCCTCATTTTCAACTTCTTGATTAGAGTTTCAACACTGCTGATTGGCATTCTCAATTCCTTGGATATCTTTTTATATCCCTTTCCTGTTTTATACAGTTCAACTACCTTTTCCCACAGATCCTTTGACAATTCTTTTGCTTTCCCCATGGCTCAGAAACGTCAGTGCAGCACTGGATGAAAGATGCAAGGGTCTGTCAGGAGTCCAGAAACTCATTAACCTTTCATACACACACACTAATAACAAGCAAACAGATCACAGGTGAGGATGGTTACCTTTAATAGCCATTCAAACCCCTTTGTGTCAACTTGTGTGCATGTTATCATGCCAAAATCACCAGGGTATGTAAACTTTTGATCAGGGTCATTTGAGTAGTTTTTGTTGTCATTATGATTTAAAAAGAGTAAACCCAGTTGATTGATAATAAATGGCTTCAACCAAACACTAACCATGAGTGAAAGAAATGTTTTTGTGTTCTCATTCATATTCTCTGAAAAATGGCCAAGAAATCATAAATTCTGCCAGGGTATGTAAACTTTTAAAGCACAACTGTAGCAGCCGCTTATATAGATGAAAGTCTGTTAATAGTAATATCCAAAAATATTTGCAAGTGGCACAGCAGTGCTCTAAATGTTCATTCATCAAAGTTTCAACAAACTAGAATATATATAAAACAGTCCAACAATAGTCCCAAAGTGATGAAGAAACTGCCCAGGTATATAAGAAATTTTCTCCAAAGGGTGAACAAGATCTTCACACACCACCACACGTGTTCAGCAGAGAGCCTCTCCCCATAGGTAATCAACTCACCGAGAAGTATGGCCTCACACTCTCGTGTTTGGCAGTCTGGCAGTTTGCAATCAAATGGTTAACTCCCAGAGACCGCACTCACTGACGGCTCACTCACATGTGGGAGAAAATATTGTTGGACTGTTTTATATATATTCTAGTTTGTTGATACTTTGATGAATGAACATTTAGAGCGCTGCTGTGCCACTTGCAAACATTTTTGGATATTACTATTATGTGTAATGATTCAAACTTTGTATGATAAAAAAATTGTCATAGTACATGCATCCAATATGCAAACAATTAACATTAGCAACTGAACCTAACAGGAGTCCTGGCAGAGTTGTGCACATATACCATATACCTATACCTCCAGATGAAAGCAGAGTCCAGATGCGGAGGTCCTTGGGGGATGATCCCAAGTGGTATAGTTGTTCTAAATAGCTGAATACTGGGTCAGTGGTGATGCAGGGATCCTCGACCTGGCACTCCACCAACCGGAGATGCAGCTTCTTGCTAACAAAGTCAATGGTGTGATACTGGAGCTCAATGTCAGTCTATATACTCAGCATCTTAATCCTTAATAGTCTACCAGGCCTCTAGCTACCCATCAGCCATTGGATGCCTAGCCTGATTCTATCCTACGCTGTTTACTGACTGCTGAGCTAAAGCTAGCTAGAGATTTCCAGACTAGATGGGGCAGCTGTTACTTAAAGTAAGAGATGCAGCGTATAAATTCTATCTTAATAAACAGATTCACCTAATAATATACTGTAAGGTGACCACTACACACTTACAGTAGCACAGACTACTTTCTGGTTTGGTGCATGTGAAATAATAACAATAGGACAGATACACTTCTGTCACCAGACTTCAGATACATACAGAAGATGCAATGATTAAGTTATTGAACACAGAAACACTTGCCCAATAGTCTCAGCCTCTGCTCTGGATGTAATGCAGCAGTGGCACCTCCTACCTAGAAGGTTATGCAGTCCAATTCTGTCTGCACATCCTGGAAACCTTTCTTTATAAAAATAGCATAGTACTACAGCCTGGTATTTCTAATACAGCTAGCAGGAACAGGAAGCACATTTTCATTCATAAGCAGGAAGTGCCTGCCTATAACCAGCTAATTCAGTGATAATTATTAAGCAACAGCTATTTACAAGTACAGATAGTGGAGGAAAAAGCAACTGCCAGAAGCTGGGCAATGATTTAAAGTATAAAAGGGGGTGTTTTACCTCTGCAAACAAAGGCAGCATTTCCGCCACCATGAACTAGTGCATAGACTGTATATGGAAGCCTTTAGGGCTCCTTCACATGTAAGGTTATGTGGGGGGGGGGGGGGCAGTAAAACCAGGTGGTTGAGCCGTGCTTTTACTGTCCCCTCCAACCACCCGCCTAAACACTAAAGATACATCCACTCATGGCTTTACATAGCAAAACTTAAATATTGAGTTCAGCAGGTGGCATGCATCAGTGTGGCAAAATTAGAGTTAAATCGGACAGGGTGGAGACAACATATCAAAAAACTCTGAAAAGTGATCAGAGCGTGGATCACTTTTCAGAGGGATGGCAGTGCCTGCAGCATTTGTGAACAAGCCCTTAGTGACAACAGCACTTCTTTATTCCTCTATCCCAACTCATGAAGTTTGGTTCATGTTAAAGTGCACTGAGACTAAAGCTCCAATCGGTGGAGAAAGGGTACTTTCTGGAGTTTTTATTAATCAGAAATCAAACAAGTGCACAAACAGAAGAGAATATCTTAGTACAACAGTGGATAGAAGCTGGCACAACAGTGCCATCTGCTGATCAGGAGATTGCAGCCAATACATGCTTATTGAGAGTTTTACAGAAGTTTTCTTTCAGTTACATGTAACTGCGCCTTCGGCCTCTGCTCTGCTCTCACTTTCTCTGGCTGATCTGAACCAGATCACAGTTTATCTGAAATGCTAATGCACACTAGCCCAATAGAAGCCAATTTTATGTTACTTTTACAAATATATATAATATGAAAAGAGAAAAACTACCTCTTTCCTGTTACAAAGACTAAAGTCTTATTTCTGCCATTCAACTTAAAGTGGAACTATACCCTCCTATCCTTTAGAGCACATGTGTCAAATACAAAGCTCACTGGCCTAATCCGGCCCGCCAGGCCATTTCTTGTGGTCCTTGCATCCAGGGCTTTTTTTCATCCGGAACGTGGCAGAACTCTGTTCCCCCATCTCTGGTTCTCGTCTACCACTCCTCGCTCACCACTGTCACTTGCCCTCTGTGTATACAAAGACAGCTTTCCTTTCAGTGGCAATCACAGATCCCTGCCTACCCTGCACTCACAGCAGGGACAAGGGAGATGCAGGTGCAGTGTGGGATAAAGCATCACGTGGCAGGCTGCACTGTGATCCCCATCTGTGCCAAGTGCACAAATGCCAAACAATTAACTTGCTGCAAGTTAGAGAGATAGGAGGGTTGGGTATTTTTTTGAATGGGGATATATGAGGAATCTTGGGGGGGGGGGGGGTAAGGGCTGTGGAGGGAGATGTGTGCACACCCCTAAGCCCTGCACTCTGTACACAGCACACTCTGTGCATAGGACACCGCACTGTGTACATAGTGAACCCCTGAACTTCACACATAGCACACTCCTGGTATTTATTGCCCTTTTAAGATCCCCCACTGTTAGTGCAATCTGGCAACACCCACTATTAGATGCGGTTTGGTGGGGGCATGGTTAAGTTCCTGCACCTATTCTCTGAAAAAAACAACAACCTAGGATACATTTACAGTATATAGTCTTACAGATGCAACCAGCCTTTTGAAGGCAACCATATTGCTGATGTGGCCCGCATTGAAATTGAGTTTGACACACTTGCTTTACAGGCAAGGAAGCAGCCATCTTTGCCTTTGTTTGACCAGTTGCCATGGTGTTGCAGATGTGTTTTAAGAAAAAGTTAAATCACAGGATTTAGTCATACTTTAACATCCTTAGTGAGCATACCCATTGTCCTTTTCTCCTTTCCCCCTCACCTCCTTTCCTTTTAGCAATACACTCCTTCCCACACACTGCAAAATTGTCTTGGACAAAAGTCTATCCACACTCTAAAGCAGATCACCTGATTGGCTGAAAGGACAGGCAATCCTATTGGATGCCTAGGAGGAGGGGTGGAGCTGCTCACTGGAAGCCGTCGATGGAGGATAGGTCACTGCATGCTGCCTGCCACCCACTACCCACCTAGATGGGGTAAGTGCTGGACCTAACAGCGGGGGGGGGGGGGTGCTGACGGCATCTCGGGGGGGGGGGTGGTTGTTTGCCGCCAATCCCCCAAAAAAGCAAGAGAGTCTAAAAAGAATCTAAGAAGCCCCCTTGTCTTTACCAGAGCTCCTGGAGATTTGTTGCAGATGACTCCCAGGTTAAAGCCTTTGACTCTTCCAAGCTGATAGCTACTAGGAACCCTTTAAGACAGCGCCCCCTCTGTGGAAGTCTGCACGTAGAGGGAAAAGCCTGGCACTGGACAGTGGAACAGGTGAGTGTGTCAAAAAATAAATTTCCCACTATGCATCTGTGTGTCTCCTCTTTTGTTGCTATGTTGTCCTGTATCCTTCCTGGAGGACACAGATTCATAGAGTAGGCAAGGAGTCAGAATGCACATGCAGCTTAAATCATAAAAATACAGAAAGGAGCATCAGACCAAAATCAGAAAAAAATGTCCAAGATAATTGTATCATTCATAAAAAAAAGTCATATAAAAACAGCCAATGCATTTTGGGGCAACACCACTTCCCCTTCATCAGGGCTACAAGAGTAAGTAAAAAACAGTCATAATATTGAAAAATATGGTCTAGATATTCATGAGTATATGCCATAAAAGCTAGAACATCACATCACAACAACAGACTGCAGAATGCACATGCATTCAAGGTATACTCAACAAGCGCTAACACACAAATAAAGAGGAACTTCAGCTCCCCTTATGTTAATTTTATTTTGCAGTCTCTTCTTACTTTGTATCCTGTATTAATATACTAACACTGCAAGCGAATCCAGTGCTGTCCCAGATCAATCTTGGCGAAGCTGCTACATTACCGGGACCGTGAAGTGTTCTTACGTCATGCAAGAGACCGTGCAAATGTCCTGTATAATGGAGCAAGGGTCTCCTTTTATCCAGATTTCTCTGCTGAGTTAAATTCACAGACATCAAGAGGCAATTGCGGATCCTGAAACTACCCTATGCCATGCTGTACCCAGCAAAACTCAGGGTGACAGCACAGGGATGTACACAATTTTTTGAATCCCCTAAGGATAAAATGACCTGGCTGGATCAAAATGAACAGGCCATCCGTCGTCGGGAGGAAGAACAGAGAAATGACTGACCTTGACCACGAGATACGCAAGTCATATATTGCAGGGATAATGACACTTAGCATAGGTTAATTGAGTTTGTTTTCTTACTTATACAAGTGCACAAGCATACTGAACCCAGGCTGGGGGACATTATACTGCAGTCGCAGATGAGAGCTACACCAAAGACGTAGCTGGTATGAGAACAAACCGAACACTAATTGACTTTGTGTTGATGACTAAGGTTGTCTGGTTAAAAAAATGCCCAGTTGGCAAAGTTTATCCCATGGCCGAGTTTTTGTATAAACAGCTATCACTGTCAAGCGTATATGAACAAGTACACAATCAGCGATATTGCTCAAGTCCCAGAACAATGTACCTTGCCCAGCACTGTACTATGCCACAGTTGACCCCCTCATCATGGAACCTTCTGCCTATGTAGAAATGATAACAGCTGCCAGGCGACAGAGAGAAGAGAAAAGGCCTCCCACAACTACTAGATGGAGAGGCCAATTTGCTTTACCTTACTCAACTTTCCCATGGCTGCTGTACCTATAATATCCTGGAACATCAGAGGGGCTCACTTACCTCTTAAGAGGACCATGATTGCAATGTGCCTCAAAAAATTCGTTCTTGCCATCATTTGTTTTCAGGAGACTCACCTGACAGTGGACTCGGTACAATGTTTATGATATGGATGGGTGGGGTGGGCCTATCACTCTATGCACACTGACTTCTCTAGAGGGGTCAGTGTTATGATACATGTTGCTCTGGATTACCATGAACTGGACAGGAGTGTAGAACCGGAAGGGAGATATGTTTTTCTATATTGCAGAATTGGTGCTTTGACGTATGTATTGACAAGTGTATATATCCCCCCGCCTTTTGTGGTGACGGTGCTCCGGCTTCTCATCATGTTCCTTGATAGGAGGCTGGAGGCGCCCTTGCTGGTGATGGGGGACTTTAATTGTTGTGTAAGCCCTGCTCTGGACGGGCACCCAGTCCCTAGCTCCTCTGCCCTCTCCAGGGATACTCCTCTGGCATGGTTGATGCAAGAGGTGGGATGAATGGATGTCTGGAGGCTCAGGAATCCCCAAGTTAAACAGTTCTCCTGCTTTTCCAAATCCCACGGCACTCTGTCCAGGATTGACTTGGCGGTGTGCAGCCCCAGTGTGCTCCCTTTTCTGTCTGAGATAGAATATAGACCACATAGTGTGTCAGATCATAGCCCATTGGTGGTACAAATGCAGACCCCCCCACCGGTTCACCTAGCACATGCCCTCTGGAAATATCTGGGATAGAGCGGGGAGTGGAGGGACACTTTGCCTAGCGGGACCCGTCTGCATCCAGCACTTGGCAATGGGAGGCCTTCAAAGTCCACCTGAAGGGACTCTTGATTAAGGAAATAAACGGGGTCAAACAGGCCTCAGCAGGCCTTGCAGAGCTAGTGGAGATTCAAACTAAGGAACTTGAACAACGATTTGTAGACAATCCATGTGACTCGACCAGGGATGCTTGGGAGTCAGCTCAAGTGGAGTATGAGCGGCTGCTATCCTCAGCGGCCAAAAAAAAGAGATTCTTTGAAGAGGGAGAGAAGACGGGCCCAATATTGGTGCGGATTGCCTCCTCTCAGCAGAGATCCCCTGTAATAGGAGTGATTCAATCCCAAGAGGGAAGACTAGTTACCTCCCCAGGGCAGATTGCACATGAGTTGGCCAACTTTTATGAGGACCTCTATGCGTCAGGCAAGCCCTATTACCCTAAAAACCTGGAAGACTACTTGGGAAACTTAGAGTTTCCCAGACTCACCCCCACACAGGTCACACTACTTGAGGCACCCCTTACCATTGAGGCAGTGGCGTCACTAGGGTTGGTGTCACCTGGTGCGGTAAAACATGGTGTCACCCCCCCACAATAATTTTTTCCCAATGCATTTTTACTCTACTGTTTTCTCTCTGTTCTCTTTTCCTCTCTCTCTTTCTCTCTCTTTCTCTCTCTCCAGGGCTGGACTACATCTCAGGAGCATATAGGCACTGGACTCTGAATGAGAGAGAGAGGGGGTGGGGAGTGACAGAAGGGGGAGATAGAAGAAGGGGTGAGAGAGAGGAAAGTGGCGGGTAACCGAAATTGGGGTGAGAGAGGGAGTGGGAGTGACGGGGGTTTCTCTCTC
>BLSH010127123.1:347130-363257 GCA_018402905.1 Glandirana rugosa | reverse complement strand
CCCTATTCGGAGGGGGGTGGGGGGTGACAGAGAGGGAGGGGGGTGGGTGAGACAGAGGGAGGGGGGTGGGGTGTGACAGAGAGGGAGGATGTGGGTGAGACAGAGAGGGAGGGGGTGACAGAGAGGGAGGGGGGTGGGTGAGACAAAGAGGGAGGGGGTGGGGGTTGACAGAGATGGGTGAGACTCTCTTCACCACCCCAACCCCTCAACTGTTTCCTGCACATCCTGTCCAGGCACACAGTCAGCTCTGACATTCTAACTGGTGGCACAGACAGCACAGCTTGAGGCTTTATCTGAGGGAATGGAATGTGCTGTGTGTACGGCCGGACCGAGTGTTCAGTACCACGTTCTGTAAGGATAAGGATTACTTACTACTGCACCCTTCATCGGATTTGGCTCCTCCTCTCTGGTCTCTTCCCTTATCCCGGGCTCCCGGGTGGTCAGCCTCCTCCTAGTTGCTCGAGTCGAGTCCTTCCTTAATACTACCGAGTCTCACGGGGCCCCCTACTGATCTCCGGCGGCGCTGCCTCTGTCACCAGCAAGAGCAGTCTGCTGCCTTTGTGTCTGCACAGCACAACAGCTGTGCAATGTCACCCGTTGTGCATCCACGTCTGGTATCACCCCTCTGGCGGGTGTCACCCAGGTGCGGGCCGCACCGCCCGCACCCACCTGGCAACGCCACTGCATTGAGGAGCTGCAGGAGGCTGTGGGAGCTTTCCCAAACTGTAAGGCTCCGGGGGAGGATGGTGTATGTAAACACAGATCTCCGTTCTCATAGAGGGGGAAGGGCTGTGATCACAGGCTTCCTGTATATGGAAGCCGTGATCACTCCCCCTGCCAGCCCAGCCTCCATACAGTTAGAACACGCCTTGGGAACACATTTAACCCTTAGAGCGCCCCCTCCAGGTTAACCCCTTCACTGCCAATGGCATTTACACAGTAATCAGTGCATTTTTATAGCTCTGATCACTGTATAAATGCCAATGGTCCCAAAAAAGTGTCAAAATGGTCTGACATGTCCGCCGCAATATCGCAGTACCGTTAAAAATCGCAAATCGCCGACATTACTAGTAAAAAATAAAAACCACAGAAGTGAATTCTCATCATCCGTAAATGCGGCAACTTTTGTGCAAACCAATAAATAAACGCTGATTGCGATTTTTTTAACCAAAAATATGAGGAAGAATATAAATTGGCCAAAACCGATGAAAAAAAATGTTTTTTTATATATTTTTTTGGATTTGTATTTTAGCAAAAAGTAAGAAAAACTGTTTTTTTTTTTTGCAAAATTGTCCCTCTTTTTTTATTTATAGCGGCGATCAGAAATGACGCAGAGGGGATCAAATACCAAAGAAATCTCTATTTGTGGGGAAAAAAGGATGCAAATTTTGTTTATGTACAACATCACACGACCGCACAATTGTCAGTTAAAGCGACACAGTGCCGAATTGCAATAAGTGCTCTGGTTCTAAAGTGTGAAATCCTTCCGGGGCTGAAGTGGATATATATATATATACACGGGAAAGGGCATCTGCATTATTTTGGAGTTTCCCAGCTATATGTTCCACTGTGAACTTAAATGCTTAAAGAGTAAGGAACCACACCATTATCACACATCAATTTAAGAGGGGCATGATCAGTGACCAGTTTGAACGGTCTTCCCAACAGTTAATATTTCAGGGCATCTAAGGCTCATTAGATAGCTAAACATTCCTTCTCAACAATGGCATAGTTTTTCTCATGTCTGTTGAGCTTTCTGGTAAGTTAGACCACTGGGTGCTCCTCCCCGTCTCTGACTTGGGACAGTATAGCACCCAGTCCCACATCAGAGGCGTCCGTCTGCACCACAAACTCCTTTGTGAAATCTGGGGTCACAAGCACAGTTTGTGCACTACTGCTTGCTCCTAGGGCAAATGGGATTTCTAATCTGGGATGTGACTACATTGTATAAATAGGTGGCTGCGTATTGGCAATGTGGTCTTAAGGTCTTATCCATCATTTTCTGTAATGAGGCAGGAGCATCATGCAAGTCAAAAGGCATCTGCTTATACTGGAAGGACCCCTCGGGGGTAGAAAACACAGTTTTCTCTTTCGCAGACTCTGTTAAGGGTATCTGCCAATAACCTTTAGTCAGATCTACAGTAGTTATATACCGGGCACTACCCAATTTGTCAACCAGCTCGTTGACCCGAGGCATTGGGTATGCATCAACTTTGGACACGCTGTTCAACTTTCTGAAATCATTACAAAACCTTATAGTTCCATCTGGTTTTGGGACCAATACTATGGGACTTGACCAGTTACTGTGGGACTCCTCTATCATGTCCAGATTTAACATGTTCTTTACTCCATTTGCAACTGCTTCCCGCCTAGCCTCGGGTATTCTATAGGGCTTTACATTTACACGGACACCTGGTTCCGTAACTATGTCATGCTGTATAACTGTGGTCAGTCTGGACAGGTGTGAGAAAAAGTCTCTATTCTTACTCACAAATTCTTTAACGTCCTTCTGTTGGGCCACTGACAAGGTTTCAGTTATGGGTACTTCTACACTCCCAGACGACATGTCCTTTGGGGGGTTGGCGTTGCCAGTAAAGTCTCTCTGTCCTTCAAGAGATTAACGTGATATATTTGCTGGTTTCCTTTTCCCTGGCTGGTAAAGTTTCTAGTTTACCTCCCCTACTCTTTCCATAGTTTCAAAGGGACCTTGCCACTTTGCTAGGAATTTACTCTCCACTATGGGGACTAGTACCAGCACTCTATCACCAGGGCTGAAGACCCAGGTCTTGGCACCCCAATTATAAACCCTTCACTGGGCCTCCTGGGCTTGCCCTATATGTTCCTGTACAAGCGGCATAACAGCAGCGATTCTGTCTTGCATCAGTGAGATATGCTCAATGACGCTTCTGTAAGGTGTGGTCTCTCCCTCCCACGTTTCTTTTGCAACATCTAGCAATCCCCTGGGATATCTACCATACAGTAGTTCAAAAGGGGAGTAACCTGTAGATGCCTGAGGTACCTCTCGTATGGCAAACATGAGGTATGGCAGCAAGAAATCCCAATTTCTCACATCTTTGCCCACCTCCTTTTTTAACATGCTTTTGAGCATTTTCTTAAATCTCTCCACAAGACCATCGGTTTGCGGGTGGTAGACATAGGTACAGAGATGGGATTTTTTGAACAACTTACACAATTCTTTAGTGACTCGGGACATAAATGGGATGCCTTGATCCGTTAATACTTCTTTTGGAATACCCACACAACTAAATACCTGGACAAGCTCTGTAGCAATAGTTTTAGCTGAGGTATTACATAAGGGAATGGCTTCAGGATATCCCGTGGCATAGTCCAGTATTACCAGTATGTGCTGATGGCCCTGGGCATACTACTGGTCCCACCAGATCTATGCCAATTCTTTCAAAAGGCACTTCAATAATTGGTAACGGTACCAGTGGACTGTGAAAACGGGGCGATGTCGCAGAATAATAACACTCTGGGTATGACTCACAATATTATTTGACATCTGCATATAACCCAAAAGCCAAAAGAATCTATGGGTTATTCTCTCCTTGGTCTTCTCTATACCCAAATGTCCACCCATCATATGACCATGGGCTAAAGCTAATACCATCTCGCGATAGGGTTTGGGAACCACTAGCTGCTATACCTCCTCCTTCCCTTGCTTTTCCACCTGATACAGCAAGTTATTTTTAAGAGCCACGTAGGGAAAAGACATCCCTATATTAGGTTCAGCAGGTTTTCCATCTATCATTTTAATGTTTTCTCTGGTTCTATTGAGTGTGGCGTCTTTTAGTTGTTCCGTACAAAAATCCTCTTTCTTGACCTCTATATCAAGGAACCACATTCTGTCCACTCTCACTATTAGAGTCAGAGATTTCTTGTTCATTAACCTCCAGCTGGGGGCTGGATTCCCGCTCCTCCTGCTCCCCAGCCAGTACAGAAAAGGGAAAAGGATCTTCTCCTTCCTCAGACACTCCAACAGTTTCCCTTTCAATTTTGTAATCAAAAGGGTCTGGTGTGAGTTCCAGTGTTTCCTCAGCAGGGGGAGCTCTGTCCCCCGGACTCCTTCTGTTTTCCCATAAACTCCAAAATTGGGGAAAATCTCTCCCCACTAGGGCTTCATGAAGCAGTGAGGGTACCACCACCACTGAATGTGTCACCATGCCCCAAGTAGTATCAATCTCAACCACAGCAGTCTGGTAGTCACGTGTGTCACCATGTATGCAAATAACCCCAATAGTGCTAGAGTGTAACTTGGCAGGTTTCACACAATCACCTTTGACTAATGTCACCACACTGCCAGAATCTAGCAGAGCCGTGAGTGGCTTTCCATCAACTGAAATTACACACATTTGTTTTTCCATGCATTCCTGGCATGTTGCAGTACATGCCACCTGTGAAAAAAGAGACGTGTTTTTTTTCAAGTAAGCATTATCACATTGCATTGGTTCATCATTTAGGGAACAGTAAGCAGCAATATGACCAAACGCATGGCAGCGATAACATTTTATGTGTTCTGTACCCAGTCCTCTAAACAGCCTCAAAAACCTTCCTGACCTATATGGCCAGTCTCTAGGTCCTGAAGCCATAGTCTCATTATCTGTGGCCCTTGAACCCGGGAACAGTCTTACCAGATCCTCCGGGGGTTTTTTTCACCCCTAGAGACATTGGAGTGGGGCATGGATGGGTTTAACAAGTCCTTGGCAGCAGTATATCTCTCCACCAGGTCCACCAGCTGGTTTGCAGTCTTAGGGTCCCCATGGCTGACCCACTTCCTCAAAGTGGCAGGGAGCATCCGTAAATAATGGTCCATGACCAAGCACTTCACAATCTTAGGGCCCGGCAAAGTCTCTGGCTGCAGCCATTTCTTGGTGAGGTGTATTAAGTCAACATTTGGGAGTGGGGTGGCTTGTCAGTACTGTATGACCACTGATGCACCTGTTGAGCCAGGACTGCAATGGTGATGCCCATGTGTGCAAGCATCTCGGCTTTAAGTGTCTCATAATCCTGGGAAGCATCTGGTTCCAGGTCATAATAGGTCTTTTGGAGTTCTCCTGTCAGAAAGGGCCTAGCAGTCCTGCACATTGCTCTTTTTACCATCCTTCTCGAACAGCGACTCTTTCAAAATTTGGTAGGTACGCTTCCACATTATCTGCATGCCATCTTCTGCAGGAAATAGCTGGCACGCACCATTTTCTGTTCTACTCACAAAGAACTTGGGACCCCTTTTTTTAACACCACCAGGGCCTCTGCAAACTGGCGATTCATCTCCTGCTGGGCTGCAATGGCCAGTCAATTCACCTCGTGCAGCTGGCGATTTGCCTCTTGCTTGCTCTGCAGTGGCCTGTGCGACCTGGTGATTGGTTTCCTGCTGCTGGCGATTTAACTCCTGTGGCTGGCGATTGTTCTCCTGCTGGGTTACAGTGGCCTGCAGCAGGGCTTTTAACACATCCTCCATCTTTCCACTTGTTTAGGAAGATGCCCGCCGAAAATCCACCATATGTGCGGGGTTAGATCAATGGGGATCACCTTCTCTGGGAAAAAGGTAGTCCAAACTGCAAGTTTTCTTAAAAGCTGACTTATAGCCGGTTATTTAAAAGGTTGCATGACAGTCAAACAAACAAAAAAGAAAATAAATCCTTGCCATCCAGGCTCTTACTAAACATTTCCAGTTTTGGGCAGTGAAGGGCTTCTCCCAGTCACCCACAAAACAAAGACATTGCAACCCTTTTCTTTCAGTCATAAAGCAAACTTCAGTTCAGCAGCTCTCTAAGGTTTGATGGCTTCCTGAGTCCCAGGCCAGAGCAAACCTTAGCTTTACTCCTGTTTATTTATACCACCTGTTGGTGGACACAAGTGGACTGCAAAATCCGGTCTGGAACCAACCCTGCCAAGGTGGCTGCTAAAACCTGGACCAGTTTCCACCTTAGTTTCTTGCAAATGAGTGTATGCGAGGTGAAACATAACGCCCATCGATCACTTTGCCTTTCATAATGCCACAATAAATAAATATATATATATATATATATATATATATATATTTATATATATATATTTATACTGTATATTCACTATATACAAGTGCATCTCATAAAATGATAACATCATCAAAAAGTGTATTTATTTCAGTAATTAAATTCAAAAAGTGAAACTGATATATTTTATATAGATGCGTCACACTCAGAGTTACAAAACGCTTGAAATAAATCACTCTGTGCGTAACACATTACATAAAATATATGAGTTTCACTTTTTGAATTGAATTACTAAAATAAATTAACTTTTTGATGTTTTTTTAATTTTATGAGATGCATCTGTATATATATATATATATATATATATATATATGTATACACACACACACAGTATCTCACAAAAGTGAGTACACCCCTCACATTTTTGTAAATATTTTATTATATGTTTTCATGTGACATCACTGAAGAAATTACACTTTGCTACAATGTAATGTAGTGAGTGTACAGCTTGTATAACAGTGTAAATTTGCTGTCCCCTCAAAATAACTCAACACACAGCCATTAATGTCTAAACCGCTGGCAACAAAAGTGAGTACACCCCTAAGTGAAAATGTCCAAACTGGGCCCAAAGTGTCAATATTTTGTGTGGCCACCATTATTTTCCAGCACTGCCTTAACCCTCTTGGGCATGGAGTTCACCAGAGCTTCACAGGTTGCCACTGGAGTCCTTTTCCATGCCTCCATGGTGACATCATGGAGCTGGTGGATATTACAAACCTTGCACTCCTCCACCTTCCGTTTCAGGATGCCCCACAGATGCTCAATGCTTGGCCAGTCCATCACCTATATCGTCAGCTTCTTTAGCAAGGCAGTGGTCGTCTTGGAGGTGTGCTTGGGGTCGTTATCATGTTTGAATACTGCCCTGCGGCCCAGGCTCCGAAGGGAGGGGATCATGCTCTGCTTCAGTATGTCACAGTACATGTTGGCATTCATGGTTCCCTCAATGAACTGTAGCTTCCCAGTGCTGGCAGCACTCATGCATCCCCAGACCATGACACTTCCACCCCTATGTTTGACTGTAGGCAAAACACACTTGTCTTTATACTCCTCACCTGGTTGCCACCACACACGCTTGACACCATCTGAACCAAATACGTTTATATTGGTCTCATCAGACAATAAGACATGGTTCCAGTAATCCATGTCCTTTCCTTAGTCTACTTGTCTTCAGAAAACAGTTTGCATTATCTTTAGAAGAGGCTTTCTTCTGGGACAACAGCCATGCAGACCAATTTGATGCAGTGTGCAGCATATGGTCTGAGCACTGACAGGCTGACCCCCTATCCCCTTTAACCTCTGCAGCAATGCTGGCAGCACTCATACGTCTATTTCCCAATCCCAACCTCTGGATATAACACTGAGCACCTGCACTCAACTTCTTTGGTCGACCATGGCAAGGCCTGTCCTAAATGGAACCTGTCCTGTTAAACCGCTGTATAGTCTTGGCCACCGTGCTGCAGCTCAGTTTCAGGGTCTTGGCAATCTTCTTATATCCTAGGCCATCTTTATGTAGAGCAACAATTCTTTTTTTCAGATAATCAGAGAGTTCTTTGCCATAAGGTGCCATGTTGAGCTTTCAGTGACCAATATGAGAGAGTGAGAGCGATACCACCAAATTTAACACACCTGCTCCCCATCCACACCTGCTCCCCAACCACACCTGAGACCTTGTACCACTAATGAGTCACATGACATTGGGGAGAGAAAATGGCTAACTGGGACCAATTTGGACATTTTCACTTAGGGGTGTACTCACTTTTGTTGCCAGCGGTTTAGACATTAATGGTTGTGTGTTGAGTTATTTTGAGGGGACAGCAAATGTACACAGTTATACAAGCTGTACACTGTTATACAAGCTATACAAGAGGGGTGTACTCACTTTTGTGAGATACTGTATATATAAATTATGTGCACATGCAACAGTGCATTCTCCTGTTCTCTTATAAACTTGTAAGTTATAAACTGTATTTGAACACTGCCTTGCCATATTACCTATGCATTAACTGTTGCTTTCTCTACTGAAAAGTGTCTTTATTATGATGCATTGATTTTCATTATAAATATAAGTCTTTTGCCTTGTACACACGGGACGATCGTACCTACGATCGTCGCAAATCGTATGTTACATAATGTAAATAGCATACTGACGTGCACCTGACGGTCGTACATACAACTTGCGGCCGGCCGAACGTGATGACGCGAACGAGCGTATAAAGAGGAAGTAGCGTCACCTTTTGGGCTCCTTCATCTAATTTTGTGTTAGTTGAAGTGGACTTGGCGCATGAGTGTTTAGCACAATACAACTTGTTGTACCCAACTACTCTACACACGATACAACAATCCTATGCGAGCTTGTTGGTACGACCAAGTTTTGTAGTCTGCACATACAACTCCCATGTACGACCGTCGTATGTTCAACTGTTGAAAGCGGGCCCACAAACGATCGATTCTGCATGCAACGGTCATGAGTACGACGTGTTGAATGCGATCGTCGTCCCGTGTGTACGAGGCTTTAAGCCCCATACACACTATAAGAAAATTGAGCGAACATTTTCCTCCGAGGAACGACCGTACGATTTTCTGACAGCCTATTCCGGCCTGCCAAACAAAAATTTCTGACAGGTCAAAATCCAAATTTTTCTAGTAGGGAACAGAACAAATGCTTTTAGTTTAAACTGTACCATTTTCGTATGATTTTCGTACAAGAAATATTAGTTACGAAAGACTGTGCATGATCAGAAACAACAAATAACATAAAAAAAGCCTTTGTTGTAAGAGAATTTTTATACATTATTTTTATCCTTGGTTCTGACTTGCTGTGAAACATCGAGGAAAGCCGGCCAATCATTCGCCCAATTTTTTGATCGTATGTAAGGTGCTTTAACCACATGAGTTCCAGCCTGTAATACTCCTTCATTACCTGGCCATTTTTCAGTTTTCATCCTTTGACTGACAACTATGTAGTCATAAAACACTGTACCCAAATGCATGTTATACCATTTTTTAGACAGATAGTTTTCTTTTGGTAGAATTTAATAACCATTTTTTTTTTTTTTTTTTTTTTTTAAATAACACCTGTTACGCTATGTTGTACTTTATGTTATAAAGCATACATAAGCAAAGTGCAGCACTTAACATATATTAACAACTTAACACTTAGCATACAAATAAAGGGCAAATTCTGTGCAATACAGTGCATAAATCAATATATTCAAATAACATAATCAAACTAAAGTCCATAGAAAAAGTCTCATAAGGGAATCAGTGAATCCGTGCTGAGGATATACACTAAAGGACCACCAATGTGACACCCACCACACGATAAAGCTTAGAGGCTTACCAGAAAACCAGCAACCACCGTTACTCAGGGGGGTCAACAGTATATGTGAAATATAAAACTCCACATAGCGCAATACCGTAGTAATCTTCAAATTTAGCAAAAACGTAATGCACTTACATTAAAACAGCAGTAATGAGCGTATAAACACATCATATCCCATATAAAGCATATCAAGTAAAAATGCCAGGACAGTATAAACACCCAGAAATTATACCTTTTTAAAAAGTGGCCACCCCAAGGTGATATCATTTTTTGCAACTATTTTTTGGCAGTTACAAAGCATGCTGGCATTAAAGATGATTAAACATGGAGCTTGGTAAGCTCAATGTACATTAATTTATAGATCATGCACAAAGGAAAGAAGTTAGTTACTATACATATTTATTTACTCCCTATTTACAAATTACTATGGTTGCCTCACCTCCTCTTTTGCAAGAGGAAAAGGAGGGATAACTGTCCACCTATCCACTGTTTAACCGCTTCACCCCCAGAAGGATTTCCCACTGTAGGACCAGAGCACTTTTTGTGATTCAGCACTTTCGTTTTAACTGACAATTGCGCGGTCGTGCGACGGTGTACCCAAACAAAATTTGCATCCTTTTTTCCCCACAAATAGAGCTTTCTTTTGGCGGTATTTGATCCCCTCTTCGTCATTTCTGATCACCGTTATAAACAAAAGAAGAGCGACAATCTTGCAAAAAAAAAACATTTCTTACTTTTTGCAAAAATCCAAAAAAATATATAATAAAAAACATTTTTTTGGCCGATTTATATTCTTCCTCATATTTTTGGTAAAAAAAAAAATCGCAATCGACATTTATTGATTGGCTTGCGCAAAAGCTGCCGCTTTTACGAATGATGAGAATTCATTTATGGTGTTTTTATTTTTTTTTTATATTTTACTAGTAGTGGCGGCGATTTGCGATTTTTAGCGGTACTGCGATATTGCAGCAGACATGTCGGACCATTTTGACACTTTTTGGACCATTGGCATTTATACAGCGATCAGTGCTATGAAAATGCGATAAGTGTTCCCTCAGTGTGTTCTAATTGTATGGGGGCTGGGCTGGCAGGGGGAGAGGAGTGATCACGGCTTCCATATACAGGAAGCCTCTGATCACATCCCTTCCCCCTCTGTTAGAACGGTGATCCGTGTTTACATACACGGGCCTCCGTTCTCTCACTGAGGGGGAGCCATCGTGGGTAGCCAGCGGAGATCGGGTCCACCCTGCCTGCTCCCTGCCCCCCCCCGGAAAAAACAGTGACTGAGCGAGCGCGCCTTCGGCATGCTCGTTATCGCGTCCGCCGTCAGGTGACACTGGTTTGCGATAACGAACCACTTTGCCGCCGTCGAGCCATGGCGGGCAGGCGGTCGGCAAGTGGTTAAAGATGAACTGTGGTAGAAGAGCACAAATCAAATCAATGCATATGCATATATGCTTAAATCCAAGGTGTAACCGGCCATAACTCAGGTAGGGCCGAGAGGGTAAAGTGATACTGAACATCAGAACCAAACACATTAAACATCATATATAATACACAATGACACA
This sequence comes from Glandirana rugosa, assembly GCA_018402905.1. Lineage (NCBI taxonomy): Eukaryota > Metazoa > Chordata > Amphibia > Anura > Ranidae > Glandirana > Glandirana rugosa. Next base: position 352,311 of record BLSH010127123.1, on the reverse strand, counting down.
AATTACTTTTGTTGGTGTTATGACCAACAAAAAAAAGAGCAAACAAAAAAATATATAGCATATACAATTGCAACACGAGTCATATTGTAATAGAATGTTATTAAAAATGACCTTTCCTTTTCAATCTGCAGCTCTGTAATTTTCTGTAAAATGCAATGCAATGTGACTACCTGTAGGCATTCTGTACACAGATAGTGTACAGAAAGCCCCCCAGATATGTAATTTCTTGCTTTTGTGATTGGCTCACTGATTTTCCCAGAAGTTTGCACTAAGACATAAACCTGATTTTGGCATCCTGATTTTTGGCAGCAAAAATTAAATTTTTGGTGTAATACTCTCAAAGGGAAATTACATCGAAAGGGATACAGACCTTGCCAATTTCCTCATTAGAGCCCTGCAGGTGCAGCAGCTGATTGATAATTATAAAACCACTCCCATTAGATTCACTGTGCACATGGACACAGACAAACAAACAGCTATGCCTTCAGAATAACAAAAGGCACGAATCTGCAACAAAGTTTGTTAAAATCCTTGCAATGTACATAGGTCACCCAGAGGGGAATGTTTTTTCTCAACAAAAGTGGAGATTTCGTGATACGGCACTGTGTTACTTTAACTGACAATTGTGTTGTCATGCAATGCTGTATCCAAATTAAATTTATGTTATTTGTTTTGCACAAATAGAGTTTTCTGTTGGTGGTATTTGATCACCACCACATTTTTTATTTTTAGCGCTATAAACATAAAAACCAACCAAAAAAAACATTTTGAGAAAAAAACTATATTTTTTCCTTTCTGCTATAAAACATTTCCAATAAAAAAATAAAATCAAAGTCTTCATAAATTTAGGCCAAAATGCATTCTGCTACATATTTTTGATAATAAAAATCCCAATAAGCATATATTGATTGGTTTGCATAAAACTATGGGATATATTTATTATTAATGGCAGCGATCAGCAACTTATAGCAGGTCTGAGATATTGAGGCAGACAGTCTGACACTAACTGACACTGTGTGTCAGCCAGTGACACTAATACAGTGATCAGTGGTAGCAAATATGCACTGTCACTATACTAATAACACTGACTGGGAAGGGGTTAAACATCCAGGGCGATCAAAGGGTTAAATGTGTGCCTAACCAGTGTTTGTGTTTGCTATGTGTGCTGCCTTTACTAAGGGAAGTGATGGAGTTTATTTAAAAAATTCACCACTTTCCACTTGTCAGAATGGAGCTCTGCCTTGTTAACATAGACAGAGCTCCCTTCTGTGTCTCTCCTCACCAATCCGGTGGACCTCTATTGGCTGACACCTGCTGATCGGCTTGTGTTGTGTCGAATCACAGCACAGACAAGCTGCCAGTGGTGCGTGCGCATCCCCTACTCGGATGTGCTGGATCATGTACTAGAAACATGATCTGCTGCAGGAGAGCTGCTCTGCCCCCGTATAACTAAGTTATGCGGTTGACAAACGGTTAAATAACAAGGTAATAGCAACATCATAAATTAGACACCAATTCTTAAAAAACATACAAGAATTCTAATACAACCATTAAAGTCAGGTTCTTAACAGCACCACTCAATATCATATTCCATTGTAAACCCATACCGGCCATCAGCCATTCACAACCAGCTCAGCGACTATACACCAGTCTTTTTATATCATTATTCACCTGGAACAATTCTTAGCAGTTATTTCCTTCATGAACACAACATAATCATACATATTTGTGACCATCAGCCCCCGTTCACATCAGTGTAATTTGTCATGTGATTTGACAGTTCCAAATCACATGACAAGTCGCACACAAAAGGTCACTCCACTCAAAAGCCCAGCCCAGCCGCCATCTTTCTGCTCTAAAACTACTGGCGGTCCCATTACACACCATAGACAGCCTAAATCCAAAATGGCTTTACTATTCCTGGAACTATTCACAGTACCTCCTCAGCGCCCTGGTCATAGCAGTGTGGTTCACTTCCAGTCCCGTTCGCAGCCAAGGTTCACAATCACCTCACTAAGTGAGCACCCGGTCGCAGCCTACCTGATGGCCGTGTCCTGTGGCATTAATTCTTCACACGCCCTCACTGAGGAACGAAACACATACAGCTGTTGTGAAGTGGCATGCCCAACTCTAAAACATACAAGCAAGGATTACATCGCTGCATATCAGACTCCTTTATTATTAACCACTTCATTAATTTTTCTTCATAAATTTTGACCAAAAATGATACTGCTACATTTCTTTGGTAAAAATAACCCAAATCGGGGTTTATTTGGTTTTGGCGGACAGACAGATGTGACGGGGACTGTGACAGATGTGACAGGGAAAGATAGATGTTTTGTGTATGGTGACAGATGTGACGGAGACAGACAGATATTTTGGGGACTGTGACAGATGTGACAGGGACATACAGATGTTTTGGGGACTGTGACAGATGTTTTGTGTATGATGACTGATGTGATGGGGGACATACAGATGTTTTGGGGACTGTTTTAAGGGGACACTGATGTGTATGGGGACAGGGGTATCAGTGGAGCTTGGTGCACTGTGTGGGGGGCAATCTGTGAGAGCTCTTTGCATGAAATCATCATCATGCAGAGAGCTGTCACATAGCTGCAGCTTCCCCCCTTCCCCTACCCCGCACTGAGCTCTCACTGAGCTCGGCGGGGGGAGAACTGTCACAGAGACGTTCATCTCTGTTTACAATGTGACGGCCGTGATTGGACTCAGCCGTCACATGATCAAGAGGGCCAATCACTGCGCCCATATCCCAATCTCTGCTCGGCTGGATCCTGTGATCATAATGATCACAGGATCGAGCCGCAGCACGCTGCGTGGCCGCGCTGCGAGCACCCGTTCTGCAGAACGTAAATACACGTCCTGTCAGAACGGGGAAGCTCTCACCCGGCCGTAATTTACAGTGGCCGAGTGGGAGGTGGTTAAAGACAACATGCAGCACTCTCAAAAAGGTCCAAACACGGTACCACCCCTCATGGCGATACCACCAACAGAGATACAGCAGAACCCTCTTTTCTCACCAGAAGAGATGGACAGCACAGAACAACAAGCTCCTATGTGCCAGACCACCACTTATGACAGAAGCAAAAGAGCAGGGCAATCACCAGCTCCCTCCCCTTCCAAATTTTCACTGTACAAGAAACAGCACTGGGATGGCGAGCAAGATAATACGGGCTCCAATGACTCTCTAGCTGACCTCCCCACCAGTGACAAACTGGCATCAGAACACATGTTAAAAATGATGCTCCTTTCACTACAGATAGACTTAAGAAATGAATTTTGATCATCCCTGACAATACTACAATCTAGGATTGAACAGGTGGAGGACCGTACTGAGTTTCTAGAGAAGCAAGATGCAGAACAGGCCTCTACACAACTGGAGGCCTCCGAAACATTTCGCCAACATGCGGAAGATATCCACTATCTACAGGCCAAAGTGGCAGATCTTGAAGATCGTTCCAGGAGGAACAATATAAAATTCAGCCGTCAGAATTTACAACATACCTCCAACAGCTGTTCCTAAAGTTTATTCCGCAGCTAACATAATCAGAGATGACTATTGACCGGGTGCACAGAATCGCCAAACCAAACTAGCTACCAGAAACGGTGCCACGAGATGTCCTAGCTAGCATACACTTCTACCAAGTTAAGGAAAACTTATGTCAGCAGTGCTCTCAAACAAGTCCTTACCGGAACCCTATGCCAACATCTCACTCTTCACAGACATCTCGGCAGCAACGGCCAGGAACCGAAGGGAATTCAATCAGGTCACCTCAATCCTACAAGAGCGCAACATACCCTACAAATGGGGCTTTCCAGCAAAATTGATTGTAACTTATCATAACCAACCTATAAATGTCATCTCTCCCAAAGAAGGCATAAAGAGATTGTTGAACTGGGGCATCATCTCAACACCTACTTCACAGCAAGAGCAGCAAAGATCACAACCAGCCTCCCGTGGTCGCCCATCCTCCTATCGACCCCAAGGTCATGGTCAACAACTTTACTAACTTCCAGCTCCTCACAGGCCCATGCCTGTCGCCACAATCAACCTCAACCCATATATTGATGAGCAACCGAGTCTCAGCTGAGTATTCTTAAATCCTACTGAATATTCTTAACTCTATTGTTCTTTCTGATTTGTATTGGATCTTCTAATACTCCCCCAGGTTATAACAAAGTGCTACGCACTTTACGTTCTTCATATTTTCACTCTTTCTGTTATTTACGACTTATACTATTTGCTATTTAAGTTGTTGTTTCTTGTTCCACTTAAGCAACGGTATAGCCACAAACGCTTAGTGTTTCTTATTGTCTGATACTTATTCTCATAACCATTAAGTTCACAGAATGGCAGGTGATCTCCTTTTTACCCCCCACCTAAAGTCTCCTTTTGCTCTAGCAACCCTGCGCCATGACTGTTAACATCCCTAAACGTTAAAGGCCTTAAGTCGCCCTTTAAACAGCAACTGTTTTGGAAAGAAGCGGTGAAAAGTAAGGCGGATATCATTTGTGCCCAAGAAACACTCTTCGCAGCATTGAAACTGCCCCTCTGCAGTCATAAGTAGAGTTGAGCGAACCCGAACTGTAAAGTTCGGGTCCGTACCGAACTTTGGGGTGTCCGTGACCCGAACCCGGACATTTGAAAAAAAGTTTGGGTTCTGGGTTTGGATATTTGATCACGCATGTTGAATAGTTGCAGGGCAGCCAATCAACAAGCGTTTCATTGGTTTGCCCTTAGAAGCCATCACAGCCATGCCTACTAATGGCATGGCTGTGATTGGCTAGTGCATCATGTGACCCAGCCTCTGTATAAGCTGGAGTCACGTAGTGCTGCATGTCACATGCTCTCAGGCTAGTCTAGGGAGAGGATGCTGCCGGTGCTGTGAGGGACAGATTGCAGATATTAATAACATCTCATCCTGCATTACAGAACGATCTGATTCTGGACTAAGTAGAGATTACTACTACTGCTTTGAGGGACAGATTGCAGATCTCATCCTGCATTACAGAACGATCTGATTCTGGACTAGGTAGAGTCTACTGCTTTGAGGGACAGATTGCAGATCTCATCTTGCATTACAGAACGATCTGATTCTGGACTAGGTAGAGTCCACTGCTTTGAGGGACAGATTATTGTTCTAAAATCACAGGTCTTAGTCT
>BLSH010127123.1:305962-325729 GCA_018402905.1 Glandirana rugosa | reverse complement strand
CGGCATAACGGATTATGAGGTTCTAATCACAACTCGCTTGGGCCTGACATTGCAAGCCCAGGCGTGGCATGAAAGCCCACAGGCCCTGGGCCTGGGCCTGTAAAGTTTTTTGTAAGCCCAAGCCAGGCCCCAAGACGATAAAATGAGGTACACAACTCTTCGACGTCCCGTCGGTTAGTTGTTCGCAAAGTGACCAAACGGGAATCTTCGGTAGTGTCGGTACGGATGATTACCGTACCGACACTAACCGGTCACGTAGTACACTGGGTCGGAGAAATATTCGACCTCAGTGCATCATGACGTCAGTGTACGAGAACCCAATCACATCCCTCTCCTTCGACTGTCGCACTCCCTCTCTTATCTCTGTAAAATTCTAGACTAGCTAAGGGCAAACCAGTGAAACGCTTGTTGATTGGCTGCCCTGCAGCTTCTCAACACATGGAGTAAAATAGCAGAACCCCGGACCGAACCCGAATGTTTTTTGAAATGTCCGGGTCCGGGTCCCGGACACCCGAAAGTACGGTGCGGACCCGAACGTTACAGTCCGGGTTCGCTCAACACTAATCTTGGAGTATTAGGCAATACGGCTCCCTGGCTGAGAAAGCACACAGTTCAGACACCCATCTGGCTGATGCAATTGCCATCAAAAAATTGCACTGAGACAAAGAGCATGATGACACCGGACCAAATGGAGGTGCTAATAAGGCTTTCAGAACTAAAGGCAGGTCCCACTTTGGAAAAAGACTTATTGGAGACCTGATCTTTATTGCTGCCTTTAAGAAACGCATCACTAGAGGATCCAAGGCCCATCTTTGTTCAACATAACTGACAGGGCAGACTTGAACTGTTAAGGAGCTATACGCTAAACCTTTGCCCAGACCTTCCTGGAGAAATTCCAATATGTTAGAGACTGAGGGTGACCTCAGATCCCAGCTCTTTCCTGCTGAGAAGTGACAAAAGGTTTTATATATCCTATAATAAAGTATCATTGGTAGTTTTCTTTCGACTAAATGCTCTATGGATCTCCTTCCAACCTCCACACCATCAACTTCAGTTTCCTTGGCTTCGGGTTAAACTGCTTGTTCTGCAGCAGAAAATCTTTGTGAGGAGGCAGAGGAATTAGCTGACACATCTTCATTTTCTATGCTAGTGAAAACCATGGTCTTCTGGCCCAGAAGGGCCACACTGCTATTGCTGTTACCTTCTCCTGTTGAATCTTCATTAAAACTCTGAGGATTAGTGAGAGAGGAGGAAACACTGACTAGGGGAAAGTCCCATGGAATGGATAGAGCATTCTGACCTAGAGCTTGGGGGTGCCACCTTCGGGAGAAGTAACACGTAATCTGAGAGTTTTCCTCCAGAGCCACCCAATCTATGACCAATGTCCCCCAGACCTTGAAGATTTTGAACAGGTATCTGGGATTCAAGCCCCATTTGTTCAGATCCAAGAATCTCTGACTCAGTTGATCCACCAGCTTGTTTTTTGGACCCGGAAGGTATGCTGCTGTTAGTGAAGAATCTGGCATGCCACTCTGAGCAGTGGGAGGCTTCTGGTGCCCCCTTGCCGGGCCACGTAGGCTACCATGGTTTGTTGTCGGAAAGGATGCCCTTTTTGCAAAATCGATTGGAAGGCTACTAGAGCGTGCCAAACGGCCTCTAATTCTAACAGGTTTGAATGCTGAGATAGAGATGCCTCTCATTTGCCCTGTACTTGTTGGCTTAAGGAATGAGCTCCCCAGCCTACTAGGCTGGCATCTGTAGTCAGCACTACTGGAACTGGAGGTTTGAGAGGCACACTGTGGTATAGATTCTGAGATATCTTCCACCACATCAGAGACCATTTTATTGGTACTGAATGGTAGATCTTCTGGGTTAACGAGTGGCGATCCCATTGATGGAGAAAATTGTATTGAAATCTCCCCTTCCATCATCTGGCCCAGAGTACTACCTGGATCGTGGAAGACAACAGGCCCAGGTACTGCATACACTCCTTGGCCATCAGAAATGGCCTGGGCATTACTATTTCTGATTTGGTCTGAATTTCCAAAATCTTCCTGAGAGGCAGAAATACACGACCTTGGGCCATGTCAAATTGCCTTCCTAGATACTCTAGGACTTGAGCTGGTTGCAACTGACTCTTGCGATGGTTGATAAACCAACCAAAATGTCTGATCGTGCTGCAGGTTATCAGCACGTGCTGTTGAAGGAGGGACTTTGTTGCCGCCCAGAGGAGAATGTTGTCCAGCTAATGAAAAATTTGAATGCCTCTGATTCTTAAGATGGCGATGACCGTTGCCAAAACTTTTGAAAATGTTCTTGGAGCTGTGCACAGCCCGAATGGCAGACAAAAAAATTGGAAATGGAAGCGATGGTGTGATGCACTTATGGGCACATGTAGGTAGGCATCCGCTAGGTCTATTGACGCTAGCAAATCTCCCTTCTTTACAGTGGACAATGATGGTTTGCAAGGACTCCATCCTAAATGGAGGGACTTTCATGAAGGCATTCAGGGCTTTTAAGTTCAGGACGGGCCTGAATCCTCCTGAGGATTTTGTTAACAAGAACAGAGGAGAATAGAATCCTTCTCTCTTCTCGTGCTCCAGAACTGGCAGAATTGCTTGAGATGCCAATAAATACATTACATACATTAATAAACAACGCCCTTTTCTCTGGACAAGTAGGAATCCGGATCTCCAAGAATGAGACTAGGGAGGTCTTTCCTTGAATTCTAGGCAATATCCTCTTTAAATGATGTCCAAGACCCAGGCATCTTAAACTACTTTCGCCCCGACCTCTCCAAAGTAAGATAGACTGCTCCCACTTGGGAAGTCTGGACGGTGACCCCTTCAGAAGAGCTTGTCTGAAGCTTTCGCTGGCTGGTTTGCCTTGGCTTTGGTTGCTTTGGGAAAGGCTGGACCCTGCTCCTTCCACTGCCTGAAGAACGGTTGCCCCGGTTGGTACGCGGAAGCTTCCCCAAAACCTTCTTTACATCTCTCAGAAGGATGAAAGGGCTGAGGAAATCTTTTCCTTTCCTGCGGAATAAGCCCCAAGTTCCCTCCAGAAACTCATTGAACCTCTGACTCCAAGGTCTTGCCAAAAAAATTCCCATCGAAAGGAACTGAGCAAAGGCTGTGCTTGGAAGCACTATCCGCTGGCCAATGCTTCAGCCATAGGGCTCTGCGTGCCGTCACAGAATGAGCCATCAATTTCACTGTCATCCTGACCTGGTCTACGGCTACTTCTGCTAGAAAATACACTGTTACCTTAATGGACTGCAAAGGGGGGAACCTTCGTCTCCCATCACTTAATCCAAAAAAACTGGCCTCTAACTCCGCAATGCACACCTTTAAGGCTGCCGCCACTGAGGTAAGTGCTATAGCCGGCCTGCAGGCCGCTCCTGCTACCGTGTACATTCTTTTGAGATCTGTATCTATCCTATGATCCATCGGATCTTGAAGGCTACTGAGTCATCTAGAGGCAAAGTGATGTGCCGAGCTAGTCTCTGTAATGAGGCATCCGCCTAGGCGTGGAATCCCAAAGCCCAGCATCCTTAGAGCGGAAAAGGTACAACTTTGAGACCCTGTTGTGGATGTTCAATCTTTTATTGGGCTTTGCACATTCATCTTACATTATTTCCTGTATTTCAAAAAATGAATGGGAAGGACAGGAGTGACCTTTTCAAGTTAATATTTTCACTGTTTTGTAGGGGGATGAGGTTCCCTCTTCCCATTTCATAGCCTCCTTACTGACTCCAGTAAAGGCCCTCTCACACCGAGGTGCTTTTAAACTGCCCGAAAAACACTGAGTGCTTTTGAAGAGCCTTTCAGGCGCGTTTGAAGAGCTTACCTCTTTACTTTCAATGGAGAGGGGTGTATTTTTACCACCCTGCCAGTGCACTGCCCCAGTGTGAAAGCATTCATTGATTTTAATGGAAATAGGTTTTCGTGAGCTTTTCAGGTGCCAGCAAGGACAAAAAAAGAACACTGCATATGGGCAGACAGCCGCCTCTTATAGGCTTGGAAAGAGGTTGTCCTGAAGGGGTCAGAGGGGGTGGAGCTGACCCATAGTAGGCTGACATGAGGAGGTCCAGGAAATATATATATATATATATATATATATATACACATACACATGTAGCCATGTGCTCCCTTGGGAGTAGCTAGTAGTTGTGGCTCACCTTATAGCTGCCCTCAATCCCACCATATCTCACACATCCTAAGTCACTGAACAGGCTGGCTCTTGTTTTTGTTGTTTTATTTAGGGGAAATAACTTGGATGGGGAAAAGGGTGACTGTGGGATACCCAAAGAATTGGTTACGGGACCTCCTATATACACGACCGTATATACACTTTACTTCCTCCAGCCCATCTCTTCTGCAGACTGTTGCTCCTTCGCTTCTCTCCGGCACATCTCTTGCAGACGATTGCTCCTTTACTTCTCTCCAGCACATTCAATAATTACACTAAATTTATCAGGCTCACATAACTCCTTTCTCTTCACCGCAGCTAGCACATGGTGAGGCCTGCAAACTGCCAGCAGGGCCTCCGTACCACCCGTTACAGACCAGGGTCTTGGACCCCTCAAAGCGTAGCTTAGTACGTTGGTGCTAGCCAGCCTTTGATGGAGTACAACTCCCAGCCCATCCCTCTTCCAGGTCCCACCGACCTGCTTTCCTTACAGTGACACTTCTTCCCCTGACTGGCTCCCAAGGCTTCACAGAGTGTCCACTATTACACTCCCAGACTTTTCCAGCACTTTCTCTTCCAGTTCCCAGAGTCTGTCACTCACCGACTCCAGTGGACCACTTTAAGGTCTCTCAGTAACACCTCTGCTGCTCTCCTGCTCCCTTGTCTGACTCCAGGAATCAACTCCACTCCTGGCTGCATCCGAACCTCCAGGCCTCAAGGTCACCCCTCCTGAGACTGGGGGCTTCCTCCCGGGTAGAGGCCTCCATAGCACCTCTGCTACATTTTCAGACTTCCACTCTCAACAACTCCTCCCAGGTTGGGCTGATCCTGAGTATTTAAGGAGGCCTGCCCCCTGCCAATCCTGATTGGGGATTGGTCAGGGCTCCTTAGAATACTCCAGATGGCTCCACCTCTCTCCCAACTCTCAGACTAGAAACCTACCTCCAGTTTCTAGAAAGAAGTGGGAGGTTCTAGTGACCTCATCTGTTGAATCGACTGAATCCTCCCTGAGCAACTCCCCAAGCCCAGATCAAAACATTCAGGCTTGCACTTACAGTTTGCCTCTCCTAGCAAAAACTCATTACAAAATGCAGCTATCACTATGGGGGTGCTACATAGAGAATCTCACAAATATGAGTACACCCCTCACATTTTTGTAAATATCTGCCTGCTGTAACCATTGGTAACTGCTTTCTCTTCTCCCTGCAACACAAAAACCAATCTGCCTGTCTGCAACACATATCTGCCTGCTGTAACCATCAGTAAACACTGACTAAACTCTTCTCTGAAAAATTGGGCTACATTGCATTACTGATATCAACTACTGCCTTGTTTAAGACTTTCAAACTGCTGTTTATATGTGTCTGTTGAGGTTACACTTACTTTTATTCAGTTTTTTTGGCAAAGATCAAACACGTTTGCTTATCTTGCAGTCTCTCTCCTGCTTAGCAATTTGTTTTAGGACAGAAAACCCCCTACTTTGTCCATGTGCTTTTTGATTAGATCTAAAGTGAATAATTGTTAACCTCCCCCACCCCAGTATAGATTCAGTCTAACTCTTAGGACAGCTGGCGAGGGACAGGCTGGCCACTGCTTGGTTAACCACTTGACCACTGGGCACTTAAACCCCCTTAAGAACCAGACCAGTTTTCAGCTTTCAGTGCTCTCACATTTTGAATGACAATTACTCAGTCATGCAACACGGTACCCATATGAAATTTGCGTCCTTTTTTTCACACAAATAGAGCTTTCTTTTGGCGGTATTTAATCACCACTGGGTTTTTTCTTTTTTGCATCATAATTAAAAAAAGACTGAAAATTTTGTAAAAAAAAAAATTTTTCTTTGTTTCTGTTATAAAATTTTGCAAATTAGTAGTTTTTCTTCATAAATTGTGGCCAAAATGTATACTGCTACATATCTTTGGTAAAAAAACAAAACAAATTAGTGTATATTATTTGGTCTTTGTGAAGGTTATAGAGTCTACAAGCTATGGTGCCAATCTATGGTGCCAATCACTGAATATTAATAACACCTGATGTACTGACGGCCTATCTCATTTCTTGAGACCCTAACAGGCCAGGAAAGTACAAACACCCCCCAAATGAAAGTAGACATTCCAAGGTATTTAATAAGAGGCATGGTGAAGTTGCAATTTTTTCCCACAATTCTTTGCAAAATGAAGATTTTTTTTCTTTTTTTTTCACAAAATTGTGATATGTTAACAGGTTATTTCTCACACCCAGCATATGCATACCACAAATTACACCCCAAAACACATTCTACTCCTCCTCCTGAGTATGACAATACCACATGTGTGAGACTTTTACACAGCCTGGCCACATACAGAGGCCCAACATGCAGGGAGCACCATCAAGCGTTCTAGGAGCATGAGTTACACATAATTTCTTGACTTACTGCACTTTTGCAAGTCCTGGAGCACCAGGACAATGGAAACGCCCAAAAAATGACCCCATTTTGGAAAGCAAACACCCCAACGTATATTCTAGGAGGCATAACGAGTCTTTTGAACATTTCTTTTTTTCCACAAGTTTTTGGGAAAATGTGGAGAGATAATGAAAACGCTTTTTTTTACACAAAGTTGTCCATTTATACAATATTTCTAACACACAGCATGTACATAGCAAAAATGACACCCCACAAAATATTCTGCTACTCCTTCCGAGTATGGCGATATCACATGTGTGACACTTTTACACAGCCTGATCAGATACAGAGGCCCAACATGCAGGGAGCACCATCAGGTGTTCTAGGGGCATACATTTTAAATCTAATTTGACTACCTTTTACACTTTTGTGAGGCACTGTGGTAGCATGGATAGGCACTGTAGTGGCATGGATAGGCAGTGTAGTGGCACAAATGAGCCATGAATGGGGATGAATGAGCCGTGGATGGGGCTAGATGAGCACGGATGGGGATGACTGAGCACGGATGGGGATGGATGAGCACGGATGGGGATAACGGAGCATGGATGGGGATGACTGAGCACGGCTGGGTGAGTGAGAACGGCTGGGTGAGGGTGGCAGGATGGGTGAGCATGGATGGATGGTTGGCTGAGCATGGATGGATGAGCATGGATGGGGTGAGCATGGCTGGGTGAGGATGGCTGGATGGGTGAGCATGGATGGGTGGCTGAGCATGGATGGGGTGAGGATGGCTGGGTGGGTGAGCATGGATGGGGTGAGGATGGCTGAGGTGAGGATGGATGGGTAGTCGGGGGGTGCAGCCTGTCCCCCACTGTCACTTAGCAGCGCTGTGGGCACTACACATCGCTGCACACGTCCTCTCTCCCCCCTCTCTCATCTCACACTGCACCGATCTGTGCGGAGAGGAGAGAGAAAAGCCGGCGGAAGTGCCAGCTTGTTTACATGTGATCGCTCCATCATTTGATGGCCGCCACTGCGCGTTTAAGTGTTGGCACTTTTAAAACGGCACTTTAAGTAAGGCACTACTTTAAAAGGCAAGTACAAACATTAGTTATCCATTACCAGGTTTGTAAATTTCCCCTTTTCTTTTCTATTTCACTCTTTTCCCCTCTCTCTACTCTCCAACATGCTCATACTTTTCTTCTTTGCAGTAACGCCCTCTCTCCTCAAACTCTCATTTCCTAACCCCCCTTTGCCACCCCGCAGCCTATACATATCCCCCTCCCTTTTGCCCTCTCAATGCTACTGCACTTATCACATCCTATTCATTTTGAGCCCACACAATACCACCTCCTCCACTTCACTGCAGCACCAGCTCTTGCATAGGTCACACTCCCACCTTACTGCCATCATCCTCCTACTACTCCTTATGTCTGGGGATATTGCCCTAAACCCTGGCCCTCCTCCAACCAACTCTTACCCCCAGAACTGGCAGTCTAGCTTCTCTGACAATAGCCATAACTCCCACTGTCTTATCTCAATTCCCCTGATTCACCCTCCCCCCCTTATGTGTACCCTCTGGAATACCTGCTCTCTCTCCAACAAACCTGTCTCCATCAATGACCTTTTAATTTCCAACGTCCTCAATTTCCTTGCTATTACTGAAACCTGGCTCCAGGAATCCGACACTGCCTCTCCAGCTGCCCTCTGCCATGGTGGCCTCCTCTGGACTCATTCGCCTAGATCCAGTGAATGAAAAGGAGGCAGAGTTGGACTTCTCCTCTCCCCAAAAAGCACCTTCCAGGTTCTTCTTACACCTCCCTCTCTTTCCCTCTGTTCTTTTGAAGTACACTGCATTAGTCTATTTTCTCCAGTTTGAGGGTTGCAGTCATTTACCGACCCCCTGGCCCTGTGTCACGCTTTCTTGATGACTTCTCTGCATGGTTACCCTACTTCCTCTCCTCTGAAGTACCTGCCATCATTCTTGGAGACTTTAACATTCCAGTCAATGCTAACACCTCAGCCACTTCCCAACTACTCAATTTAACCTCCTCCTTCAGCCTAACATAATGGACACAAACCACCACTCACTCCAATGGCAACACTCTTGACCTTGTATTCTCCCACCTCTGCACTTCCTGCAACTTCTCTAACACCCCCTTTCCTCTCTCCAATCACAACCTCATCAGTTTCATACTCTCCCTGTCTCCTACCTCTCCTGCCGCCAACCTGCAAACAGTTACCCGCAGGAACCTTTGTCAACTCAACCCCTCCCTTTTGCATTCTGCTACTGACTGTCTTTATGATGAAATCACACCCCTGGCCACTTCTGTTTACAACCACATATTGTCATCCTCCCTGGAAACACTTGCCCCCATCTCTGCACAAGCCACCCCCCCTTCCGTCTATCATGAATGCTGCTGTCAGATTTACACACCTTACTAACCGATCCGCAACTGCTGCCCCGCTCTGCCAATTGCTTCACTGGCTTCCCCTACCCCACCGTATAAAATTCAAAATACTAACCACAACATACAAGGCATCCACAACACTGCCCCCAGCTACATCACCAATCTCATCTGCAGATATCACCCCAATTGTCCTCTCTGCTCCTCCCAGGACCTCCTACTCTTTAGCTCCCTTGTTACCTCCTCCCATGCTTGCCTACAGGACTTCTCCAGAGCCTCTCCCATCCTCTGGAACTCCCTGCCCCAGAATGTCCAGTCAGCCCCCACCCTGTCCACCTTTAGGCAATCCTTGAAAGCTCACTTATTCAGGGAAGCCTACCCCCTCCTCCACCTAAGAATTGTGCTTGAGCCACCTCTATCAGATCATCCCCTTTCGCCATTACCTTTTGTACCACCCCCCCTCCCTTTAGATTGTAAGCTCCACGAGCAGGGCCCTCCTATTCCTTCTGTATTGAACTGTATTGTAATTGTACTGTGTCCCTTCTTTATTGTAAAGCACTGCGCATACTGTTGGAGCTATATAAATCCATAATAATAATAATAATATTGAAACTTTTAATGTGACAACACTGAAGAAATGTCACTTTGCTACAATGTAAAGTAGTGAGTATACAGCTTGTATAACAGTGTACATTTGCTATCCCCTCAAAATAACAAATTAAATTTGGTGTTATCGCTCTCACTCTCTCATACTGGTCACTGGAAGTTCAACATGGCACCTCATGGCAAATAACTCTCTGTGGATCTGAATAAAGGAATTGTTGCTCTACATAAAGATGGCCTAGGCTATAAGAAGGTTGCCAAGACCCTTAAACTGAGTTGCAGCACAGTGGCCAAGACCATGCAGTGGTTTAACAGAACAGGTTCCACTCAGAACAGGCCTCGCCATGGTCAACCAAAGAAGTTGAGTGCACATGCTCAGAGTCATATCCAGAGGTTGTCTTTGGGAAATAGATGTATGAGCGTTACCAGCATTGCTGCAAAGGTTGAAGGGGTGGGGGTCAGCCTGTCAGTGCTCAGACCATACGCTGCACACTGCATCAAATTGGTCTGCATGGCTGTCACCCCAGAAGGGAGCCTCTTCTAAAGATGATGCACAAGAAAGCCCACAAACAGTTTGCTGAAGAGAAGCAGACTAAGTACATGGATTACTGGAATGTGTCCAGTGGTCGGATGAGACCAAGATAAACTTATTTGGTTCAGATGTTCTTAAGCGTGTGTGGCGGCAACCAGGTGAGGAGTACAAAGACAAGAGTGTCTTGTCTACAGTCAAGCATGGTGGTGGGAGTGTCATGGTCTGGGGCTGCATGAGTGCTGCCGCCACTGGGGAGCTACAGTTCATTGAGGGTACCATGAATGCCAACATGTACTGTGACATACTGAAGCAGAGCATGAACCCCTCCCTTTGGAAACTGGGTCGCAGGGCAGTATTGCAACATGCTAACGACCCCAAACAAACCTCTAAGATGACCACTGCCTTGCTAAAGAAGCTGAGGGTTAAGGTGATGGACTGGCCAAGCATGTTTCCAGACCTATACCCTATTGCGCATTTGTGGGGCATCCTCAAACAGAAGGTGGAGGAGCGCAAGGTCTCTAACATCCACCAGCTCTGTGGTGTCATCATGGAGGAGTGGAAGAGGACTCCAGTGACAACCTGTGAAGCTCTGGTGAACTCCATGCCCAAGAGGGTTAAGTCAGTGTTGGAAAATAATGGTGGCCACACAAAATATTGACACATTGGGCCCAATTTGGACATTTTCACAGGGGTGTACTCACTTTTGTTGCCAGCAGTTTAGACATTATTGGCTGTGTGTTAAGTTATTTTGAGGAGAAAGCAAATTTCCACTGTTATACAAACTGTACACTAACTACTTGACATTGTAGCAAAGTGTAATTTCTTCAGTGTTGTCAAATGGTAAGATATAATAAAATATTTACAAAAATGTAAGGGGTGTACTCACTTTTGTGAGGTACTGTATATGCATACACAGTGTATATATATATATTTTTTTTTTGTGGGAGACTAGCTCTTGTTGTTCACCTTTCCTGGGAAAAAGGTAGTGAAAAGACCAACTTTTCTTAAAAGTCTGGCGAGTTGCCAGCTTTATTTACAAAAGGTTGCCAATCATAAAACAAACAAAACAGTAAAACAAAACCTTGCATAACATCACATATCCCACCCTCTGCTCAAGCCCCTGGGGCAGAGCAACTGTCCCTACCATGCAGTGGGCCTGGGAAAGGTCATTGGCGTTATTCTGAATCCTTTCCGCCCGGTGTTCCACTGTGAACTTAAATGGCTGTAGGGCCAGGAACCACCTAGTCACCCGGCTATTTTTCTCCCTGTTGTTACACATCCACTTCAGGGGGGCATGGTTGGTGACTAGCCCAAATTATCTTCCTAGCAGGTAGTACTTCAGGGCCTCTAAGGCCCAATTGATAGCCAGGTACTCCTTCTCCACTATGGCATAATTCCTCTCATGCCTGTTAAGCTTCCGGCTTAAGTATACGACCGGGTGCTCCTCACCGTCTGTTTTTTGTTTACAGGTTGAGGCCATTTTTGAATTGCCTTGATTGTTGGTCTGGGGCTTGATCAGTACTCGACCAATAACATACCCAAGGTACTTGGCTTCCTCCAGGCCTATGGCGCACTTTTTGGGGTTGGTTGTTAGACCTGCTACCCTAAGCGAATCTACCACTGCTTGTAGTCGGGGCAGGTGCAATTCCCAATCTTGGCTGTGGATGACCACATCATCCAGATAGGTGGCTGCATAGGGCCGATGTGGCCTCAACGTTTTGTCCATCATTCTCTGGAATGATACCGAGGCCCCATGCAGCCCAAACGGCATTCGCTTGTACTGGAAGGACTCCTCGGGAGTAGAAAAGGGCGTTTTTTCCTTTGCTGTCTCTGTTAGGGGGATATGCCAGTAGCCCTTAGTTAGATCTAGGGTTGTTATGTACCGGGCACCTCCCAACTAGGGATGGGCTTTATGCAGAACATCTGCTGTTCATTTGTTCGGGCACAACTTTGCGTGCCCCATAATGTTTTCAAATGGCGGCCTACTGCCGCCCGCTGATTGGCCAAAGCATGCACATGACCTGTATGCTTTTCCTAATCAGCGGGCGGCCTGCTGTGAGAGCTTTGATTGGCTAAAGGCAGGATGCCTTTAGCCAATCAATGCACAGCAGTCTCAATCCATGACCCACACTATATAAAGCCGATTGTACACCCTGGCCGGGGGTTGTGGGGGTCTGCAGGCGGGGGGGGCTTATCAGAATACGGAAGCCCCCTTTAACAAGGGGGGCCAGATTCCAGTCTCCCCTATGTGAATGAGTATGGGGTACATTGTAGCCTTACCCATTCACCAAAAAAAAAATCAGTGTACTGTGACAAAAGACAATAGACAGTCATTGACAAGTCCTTTATTAAAAATGTCTTCTTCTTCCTTCCCCTGCTTTTTCCTCCTTTGGTCTTCTCCTTCCCAGCTTCTTCTTCCTCCGGTCTTCTCCAACCCCTGCTTTTTCCTCTGGTCTTCTTCTTTCTCCTGTCTTCTTTGCCTGGTGTTTTTCTTTCACTGAAAATATTAAAAAGATCCTCCTCCGATGCCGCATTCCTCCGATCTGTCCTCGCAGATCTCAAGCATTTCTTATATAACTATGGGGCATGGCCATCGGATGGCGTCACCCACAGACCCCATCCCCTGTGACTTCATGGACCCATCATGCCCTGGGCAGGGATGTTACAAGGGGACGGGGTCTCCCGATGATGCTATCCGATGGCCACTCCCCTAGATATATAAGAAATGCTTAACATTGGTGTGGACAGATCGGTGGGATGCAGCATCGGAGGAGGGTCTTTTTTTTATTTTCAGCAGTAGCGGCAGTGGGAGCAGTGGCGGAGGAAGAAGGATACCAGACAAAGAAAACAGGAGAAAGAAGAAGACTGAAGGAAGAAGCAGAGGAAGGAGAAGACCGGAGGAAGAAGAAGCAGTGGGAGGAGAAGACCGGAGGAGGAAGAAGCGGGGGATGGAAGAAGAAGACATTTTTTAATAAAGGACTTGTCAAAAACTGTCTATATTTTCTGGTGTTGATATTATCTAAATTGGTACCAAGACAATCCAAATGATTCCTTTTCTCAGGGGTATCGATGGGCACCGATTTGCCCCTACGCCACTCACTGATCTAACATGGATGAGGTACCTTGTAACTAATGTATTTATCTGTATGTATGTATCTTATTCATAAATTGAGGCACTAAACCGCAAGTTTATAAAATAGCTGAAGCCGCTACTGGACAAAGACACTGACAAAAAATAAACTTTATGACCAAGGTGAAGATACATGTCTTACAACCTGGGGACAAAGTCCTTATTGAAAATCTAGGCCTACATGCAGGGGTGTAACAATAGGGGTTACAGGGGTTGCAATGTCAACTGGGCCCCATGGTCCAGGGGGCCCGTGTGCCTCCCTTGTACACCTGAATAGATGGGATGGCGGGGGTGGCATTTAGAGGACCCAATCTCCTCCATCTTCCTCTATCCAGTTTACTTGTCTTCTGCTATTCCCTGGGTTCCTGTGTGCTTCCCTGGTCCCCCCCTCCCCCACAGAGCTGCTGTCTTCCCCCCCTCTCTCCTTCCAGCTGCTGTAGAAGATGTGTCATGATGGAGAGGTGGGGACGGGTTGGTAAACTTGTCATTTACCGCCTCCTTCCACTTCTGGATGAACAGAGTCAGTGATTGATACCAATTGGTTCATTCATAACTGAAGCATAGTAAACTGTTTTTATTGTACTTCCGTTGCTGAATAAATGGGAGGCTTGGTGGTGCACAGCTATTCCTGTCCATTCATTCTGTGCAGCTGATGCTACACAGATGGAAATTGAGAGCTGAGATTTGTTTAGACCCCTGATATCTCATCAAAGCCCCCCCCCCCCAACAGAGCTCCTAAAAAAAATTGTAAACATTTTTAAAAATAAAATTGTAAAAGAAATAAAATGAAATGGTAAATAAAATACAAATATTAAAATAAAAATTAAAAATTACTGACACCAGTGAGGGAACTATCAGGATTGCAAAGGTTGCAATTGTGACTGGGCCCTGGCATTTCACCACCATGGGAGGGCCCGAAGATGGCAGAAAGGGGGCCTGCTTCAGAACTTGTGAAAGGGACCCGCAATAGGAGTAAAGGGCCCTAGGATCCGTGGGAAGAGGGAAGGGCCCTGGCCAGGGGTCAGGGGGCCCTTCATAATTTCTTGCACCAGGGCCCTGAAGGTTCTAGTTACGCCTCTGCCTACATGAAAAGGATAAGATAGCTGATCATTGGGGTTCTCAAATTTACATAATCAGTTCACAGTTGCCCAACATTCAAGTTTACCAATTTTCCCCTGTAGATACAGATGGACCCATCAAAACTTGGAACCGTAATATGATGCCTCTGGTGGATTCAGGGAGGAAAAAGAATCCTGAAAGCAGAATGGCTCAGCATAAGCCAGACTTTCCATGGTCCAGAAGACTAAAGTGCAGAGTAAATATCACACCACTCATCCAACCACTTCCAACATTCTTTGAAGAAGAAAAGGAGGATGAAGATGACTGAGGTTTGGATAGAATTTCCTTTCACTGGAATAGTGGACCCAAGGGAAAGTAACCTTAGCATGAATAGACCTGAGTTTTTCCCTGTCAAGTTGAACAGCCAACTCAAACCATGAGTGACTTCACTGTTTCTAGAGGAGATCCTACTTTTCCTGGAAACTGTACTAAGAAAAGGAGACAGAATAAGGTTGATTCTGAGCTGAAAAATGCTGAACCTGGGAGGATGCACCAGAGGGTGCACGGTATTCCATACCAAGTTTTCCAATTTTGAGCCAAGGCTTCTTAGAACAATAAAGCTGGGTATCTACTGTACTAATAGAATTAGAATAGAAAATTCTTAGAAATATTTTATTAAAATTCTCAGTACATTGAATGTCAAAAATGTTTAACAAAATTTTACTAGTGTATATCCAGCTTAAGGCATCCACAGAAACTCACTTATGATGCCTTAGGGCATATCGCCTAGGAAGCCATGACCACTGCTCATCAAACAGTTCACACCCATGTTTCCTTAACCTCCCTGATGGTCTGATTATGTCAATATTTTGAATGTCAAAGCGGTACATTGTTTTGCATGGAGATTTGTTGTTTTATATTGTAGGCCGGTAATTCTTAGGAATAAATCACTTAAATCTATCCAAACAAGAGTCTAGTAGACATCCCGGTATAAGAAGTGAAACATAAAATCATAAATTATAATATAATAAATTATAAATAATTGTAAAAAAAAAATCATATAATAATACATTTAATTCAATAATGTAATCAAACCAAAAATACTGAAATTTGTACAAACGAATCGCTATCGCTCAATTCTGATGACGGTGTTCCGTTAGATTAGACAACCCATCAAATCTTGTAATGGAAGTGACATTCCGTCGCTACCATCTGCTACACCCCGCTCTCATCCGCAGTAAGGATACAGTGAGAAGGCAGCAAGCAGGCATCTTTGTACACACACTAGAGTTTTGCATTTCACACTTATTTTTTTTTTTACAGTAAATGGAGCTTATATAGTAACATACAGTATTTTCAAATCCATCAAACTATTTTGATGTTGAATTGTAAAAGCAGTTCTGTCAGATCAGCAAACCTGTTAGATCAGCAGGCTTGCCGCTGCTTTTACAATTCAAATTCAAAATTTTCAAAAGAGTGTCATGTATTTCTAAATATTGTATTTTATTATATAAGCTCAGTTTATTGTTACAAATAAGTGGTAAATAAGAGGGAAATGCAAAACTCTGGTGGGTGTAATAACATGTCCACTTTTCACTGTTTTGTACTGTGGACGAGTGCTGGGTATAGCAAGATGGCGGTGATGAAACGTCACTTCCTTTACAAGATACGACGGGTCATCTAATCTGGCGGAACACCGGCATCCGCCGGAGGACACAGCGGGAGGACATCGGGGGATCGCAGGGACGAGTTAAGTAACACTACAGTGTAATCCTGAGTGTGGCTTGGTGTTACCATTTTTGATACTGAAAATTAACCCCAAGCCACAGTCGGGATTACCGCCAGGGAGGTTAACCAGCTGTTAAACTACTTGTTTAACTGGAGACAACCCATCACAAATTCAGTATATTGTCAACAGAAATGTATGGCGTATACTCTTTGGGAGAAATTTACTAAAACTGGTGTACACAGAATCAGGTGCAGCTGTGCATAAGTAACCAATCAGCTTCTAGGTTTTATTGTCAAAGCTTAAGTGAACAAGCTGCAGTTATAAACTGATTGGCTAATATGCACAGTTGCACCAGATTCTGTGTGCACATGTTTTGGTAAATCTCCCCAATTGAGTACAAAGCTGCTGCTCATTTAATGGTTTGTTAATGTTGTGTGAAATGATGCTGTTGCCGGCAATGTGATCCCCTTGGGAAAAGAGGGGTAGAGTATTTACTCTGAACTGTGCATCCAGCAGTTAATTCAAAAGTGAGATGGCAAGCTCATTAGCATAAATTTTGTCATCCACTAATAATACTGCTTACAGTATACATGTGGTTCAAAGAAGAATCCAAATGGCAGGTAGTTCCCCTGGAACCTGCCAGAAGTATGATGTATGTTACAGATCCCAAATGTATATAAATTGCAGAGCAGGATCCACTGTATCCCTGTATAAACAGTCATATTGCTCTTTTCAGCCCAATATTACATTACAGGTGTCGAAATCTGGACTGTGGAAAAATACCCTGCTGGTGCTGATATATGTGCTTATATACACAAAAATGTAGGAATGATAGTACTTGATAAATGTTATCTGTGACAGCCTGCTTAATCTCTAATGCCAGAATACAATATGTACAGGGAATTTACAGTTGGTTTGAATAATGGGCTCCTATCAACTGAACATTAATGTCTCTGACGCCAGTCATCCAATATGCAAATAGGGATCTCAGCAAAAATCTATTTCAATAATATTCATCAAAGACTCAGCCACAGTATATGAAGTCTCTGTATCAGAGCATTGTAGTCCACTAAGGCACATAAAGTCAATAGACATCATCAATTGTATGTAAAAGGCTTGAGCTTGAATCCATCACCTATTAACTAGTTTTGGAAACATTCTAAAGATTAAAGACCTTGAAATGTAGGCGACCTGATTCATCTAATGGGGAGATGCCTAAAGCTCCACTGCTATTGGGGCTCTGTAGTGGCAATGATTAATAAGCCACTGCAGGTCTCCATCTCAGTAGAACCTAAACAATGTGTTCTGTTTATACTTGATCACCATCCAGGATAAGTATCTAAGGGGGGCAGCAGCTAGGGCACTATTTTTCTGCAGACTTATACTTCTACATTGGTTCTCATCAGACCCTCCTACATCTAAAGTGTGGCTTGACCAGATGGGCACCATGTTGCAGTTTGAAAAGCTTATATACCAGCACAGGAGCAGCCCATATACATTTGAGAAGGGGGAGTTGGCTGGCGACTCCAGACCTGGCCCCAACTGACTTAGTTGTGGAAAGAATACTTCTCTGATTGACAGGGGGTCCTCCTTTCTCGTTTTTTATGTCTGCAAATAAGGCGATAGCTGATGCTGAAGGGGGTATGTTTGTGGAGGGTTGGTAACTCCAGATTTCCTCCAATGTTATTTGTTACTTTGACTTGAAATGTACTGAATGGTGGTAATTGTATTATTTTACATGTTTTGACTGTTTATAATTGAAAGCGAAATCTCAAAAAACATGTTACTCGATTTGAAAAAAAAATTCCTTGAGATGCTTAGGTGTCTGGTGCAGGTGGGGGAGAAAGACTGCTATAACTTAACCAGTTTTGCCACTCATTTGCTGCTACCTCAAGATATCAGGAATGTACTGAGTATTCCCTGAATATGCCCATCCAAATATACTGCATCCTAAACCAGCATTAACAATTGATAATTGCTTGTGTGGCATTTTTAATTTAACTAATACTTACCTTCAACTTTCCAGCAGCTTCTAAGAATGCCCCTAGCTATTATCCTTAAGGGTAGAGTCCCAAGCATCCCTTCCCCGCACAACCTCTTGATGTATTACTTTCATAATTTTGGCATGACATAAACTTACTACATAGATGATTGTTCTTTCCAATATCCAAAGTTGAAAACAGCAATAGACCATTTTTACTCAAAAAAGAAAGTAATCCTGCTGGCCTGATTCCTTGCATTTCTTAATGCCAACACATTCTTAAAGTATCATTCAACAAAAAAGTTATTTAAATGTGTTTGTATTTAAAGTATAACTAAAGGCACAACCTTTTTTTTTAGTGAAAGGAAATCTCCACAATGGGACACAGATATAAAAAAAAATCTGACAGGGATTATAACCTATCCTTGCTCATCTAAAATGAAAAAAAAAAGTCCTGCTGTAGTTCTACTTTAACTTGCATTGCATACATATTGCCTTAATCACTATCATTTTAATGTCCTCAATGCAGCATCGGATCACATGGAATTACCGTTGCCACCAACAATGTGTATGCTCCTTTTAGTGAACAGCCAAGCCATTCACTTCCTCCCTTGTCCAAGCCTAGTCCCACTTGACTATGAGTCTTCTTTCTGGGTGTGTGAACATCAATGACAGACAAGCCCCTCTGTTTCTCCTCCATTGTGATGTCAATATAGCCAGCCTCCATCATGTTATTCAACAATAACAATACACAGATCTTTAAAATAATACATTATAATAATGTAGCCCTTTATTGAGCTGTATTATGTATTTTTCTTTGCTGGGAAGCTAGTAAAGTCTTCTTCAAATGATTTCATAGCATATCCCCTATAGTGTGTACTTGTCTCAATTAAGAGCAATAAGTGTCAATTTTGTCTGCTGCCTCGTTCCTCTGCTATCAGCATGGATCACTTCTGACAAGTTTCCTGACACCAAGAGAAGAGAAAATGGCGACAGGGGTGGGACCTCCAGCTGATTGACAGCCTCAGCTCTGTTCCGGTGTGCTGTGTGGAGGGGGTGTGTCCCTTCCCCCCAATCAGCAGTCTGAGCTCTCCTCAATGAGCTATGCAGAGTGTAACTTCAGCTCTCCGCTCTCTTTTTTCTAAATGCATAGACAAGCTTTAAAATTCAGCACTTTGAACTGATGTGGAGAAGAGAAGACTGCAGATTGACAGGTACAACTTATGAAGGAGGATGTGTTTCACATCTCTGTGTTTCACCTGAGGCCAGTCACTTCACTGGATATATGCAAGGGTTTACAACTAGAGTTGAGCGAACCTCTGGAAGTTCGGGTTCTGCTGGTCCGTCCGAACTTCGGGACAAAGTCCGGGTCCGGGTCCGGACGGAACCCGAACGATCGCACGGACAACGAACCCCATTGAAATCAATGGGGACCCGAACTTTTATGCACAAAAATGGCTGTAACAAAGTCCTGGAAAGCCCTAGAGGGCTGCAAAAGGAAGTAAAATGGGGGTAAGGGTAGGGCAAGTGCCCTACAAAAAAATGGGGACAGGGAAATAACTGTAAATATTTTTAAAAAAATAAAAACATAAAAAAAGCAAAAATGGAGGTGAATGTGGATCATCTTCAAACTGTGTCTGAAAAGTATTAATTAACGGTAGAAGCCATATAACTGTTCTAAAATCATCTTCAAACTAGGGCAAGTGCCCTACAAATAAATTGGGATAGGGAGAATAAATTAAAATCAAGTA
>BLSH010127123.1:244182-287078 GCA_018402905.1 Glandirana rugosa | reverse complement strand
CTGTACGTTTACCGATTTACTGTGATATCTTCGTGACACGATATATAGTGCGTAATTCCCTGTCCTTGTAAAAAACATCCCAATGTTGGTGAAATTCCGGTTCCTACATATGTCGTTGAGACGTTCAGTTCCTATTCTAGGTATTGTATAGTAAGTCGACAGTTTACGGACTTAAAGTCTATGTTCATCCCTAACGACTCACAGTGTTCACCAATATCGTTTTTTTTACCTCCCTCAAATAAGAGTTGAACCATTCTTTAGTTCCAAGATACACGGACGTTTAACGGTCGTTAATCTCAACTCGCTTGTGGACCTTCAAGCCCAAGACGACCAGGCAGGCTTGAAGCACTGTTTCAGGCCCAGGCCCAGGCCTGCCTTGGGCTTGCTAGCGTGCCTGTTGCTTGGGGTAACTTTAGTTACCCCTGGGCTTGAAAATCCGTGTTTTTACCGACATCCTTTCAGGACCTTTCGGGGTCTGTCCGTGCGATCGTTCGGGTTCCGTCCGGACCCGGACCCGGACTTTGTCACGAAGTTCGGACGGACCAGCAGAACCCGAACTTCCAGGTGTTCGCTCAACTCTAATTGCTGGCAATTTGCAGGCACATAGAACCTTGATTTCTTACCAAGTTGAGAATAAACTCCCTCCATTTTTTTTGCTATAACCACTTGTGACACTCAGCAATCCCTACTTGTATCTGAAATTCAGGCATTTGACAGCTGAATGATATGTTATGGATCTTATCCTTGACTTGCAGAGTTGCTGTATACATCCTTGGCCTTAAAGTGGTTGTAACCCTACAAAAAATGTTCCTGTCCCTTAATGCGTGATATATAGCACAGTGCTTCTATAGTGTCATTTAGCCATTTGCATGTCCTACAATACCTGGTTGATCCTGCCTGTTCCTGTCTTTCCCCCTTTAAACTGACCATGTTTATCATGGCTGCTGATCTCTGATAGCGTGGTCAGTTTACATGCATCTCCTCCTCTCCCCCTCCCTCTCCTACTGTCACTTCTGTAGTCTGTATGTTAGCTGATCTCCTCCTCGCACCTCCCCTCTCCTCCTGCCTTGCTTGAGCAATGCTATTCCCTCTGCAGCTGCTACCCTCTTTTTTTTTTCTTTTTATCATGTTCAGCCAATCAGCACACAAAATGGCTCAGCCAATCAGCACACAATATGCTCAGCCACAGATCAGAACAAATGTCAAAATGTAGCGCAACAGCCCCTCCCTGTGCTCGGAAAAGTGAGAGAGAAAACCACATGACAGCACAGAAGCTGTACTAAAAAGGTATTTAGAGATATTATAACGAAAAAAAAAGCCAGTACCATTACTATTGCCCTGAAAGAGAATATATAATGGCAGTTTAAAGCTGAGGCTTTACAACTACTTTAAATTGAGGGTCCCCTGCAATGATAATTGAATTGATTTGAAGATATGTTTTTGCTTTTTTGTATTTTTATCAGTAATGCCAGTTTATATGCTCTACTAGACCTGATAGGTACACCGTTCAAAGCAGTTTAATCTAGGTCATGAGTAACACATTAGGGGCTTGAGTTTGCTTATGTTGAGAAATGAGACTTCATTGTGAGACTAGGCTGAGCTGGAAATTCTGACACAGAAATCTTATTGCAGGAGTACCTAAAAATATGAAAAGCCAGTTTTCGAGATCCCACCCTAAAATTAGGTATCAGTTTTGGGTGGATAGACACTTTAACTCTACATTAGGAATGTTATCCTGTCTTATCTTTTTATATTAAGAAAGTGCTCACATAATTATTGCAGTTACAATTGTCTTTTAGGGTCACAGGTTTCCAGATTTCTTTTTTAATACAGACAATTATTTCTTGGTTCCAATGGAAATAGATTCCCTGTGGAAACACCATAATTTTTTATCGTGCATAATTAAAGCAGAAATATTACTTCAATAGCATCAGACTGCTCATTTGGTGCGCTACTGATAAATTTGAATTTTATGTGCGCACAGTGGCTGATTTATGACTCAAATCTGCTTAGTAAAAATGTTAAAAATGATTTAACCTGCTTTGAGCCAGAGGTTGGTTTAATGTGCCCTCTAGAGCCAAGCAGTCATTTTACTTAAACAGCTTGGCATTTGAGTGAACAATAGTGTGGCGATTTATGCGCCCTTGTGTACATGCCAAAGCAGTAGTTAAACCCCACTATAACCAGCTAAACACATAGCAAATATTTTACAAAGATTTCAGGAGCAGGAATAGTGGTAATATAATACATAACACTGACCACACAATAAAGATATTCAATTGCATAGGAAATCAAAAATCTATCCATTCTTGGAAGGTTGATGGCCATAACAAGTTTTCGTCACCTCTCTTTCAGTTAATCCAGCAAAGCTATAAAACCCATACACAGAGCATGAACATATTTAGATCTCACGTTAATATAATATTTCACAAGACAAAACAACATGGACAATATTTTTTCTAATTGTAAATCTAATAACCATCTTATACTACCCATTTCATTTTGTATCTGGGCCTTTTTTTAATGGGGGCTATGCAAAACAGGTCCAAGGTAATTCATATCTCATTTTATTAGAATCATAGGTGTTGCATATTTAATTTACTTAATACATTTCTGTTTACGCAATTGTGTTGCACACATCAACTTAAAAAAAGTCTCACTACTGCCCTGCATACATTGCCACAACCCTCACTTCTTTCTATTTTACCTTCCTTTTTCATTTTGTGCCTATGTGGCATTGCCAGGTTTTCCTCTTGACTTGTGTGGTCCCACGTGTGGACCTTTAACTTAATTTACATTCTTGGTTTTGCTAGGAATTAGTTGCTTGGGAAATGCACACAGTTCAGCACTAGAGACTACTTTTGGCACCTTACTCCAATAACCAAACAAAGATATCCACCAATAAAAGTCTGCAGTGTGCGTTTTCATTATGATTCATATCTCACAATCACTGACTAAAATGGATGCGTCATTCTTCTGGAAAATACCCAACATTTTCTGCTTAGGTTGCTGTTATTTCCAGAGAGTTGGGAAAAATCTGCTCTAGACCTACTTATACCATGCTAATGATGATGTCTTCAGTAGCACCTTTGTTTTCATTTACAAATGCTACCAGAGTGACAGAGGTCTACTTCTATGCTATATAAAATTATAGTCCGATTAGTCCTATTGCTTGCTTCATGTTTTTTTTACTGTCAATTTTTAAGCCCATTTAGAATTATTCTTCTTGTAGACCATAGCATGGGTTGTTGTCAGTGTCGGGGAAGGCAAGTAATCTGCATCCCGTAATGCATAGACTTTTAGCACTCCCCTTCCACTAGTACATTATTAAATAGGGGTGCCAACTGTCCAGGTTTCACTCGGACAGTCCGGTTTTTACATCAAGTTTTACATGGGTGTTTGACTGCCTGCCACCCGGACACCAGGGAACCCCCAAAAATTCTTCCAACACCCCCATAGTACCCCCATAAAAGCTTAATCAGAATATAGCATCCATTACATGCATCAGAATTTTGCCTATCTTTACATATTTGTAATTGTTTGGATGCAAACAGCACTAGTTACGAGGGACTTGTTTGTCTCTGTGAAGGGATACAGAATCTCCTGGCTGCAGTTTCCGATGCTTTGCTTATAGTTCCGGCTACTGGAGTCCTGTCAGGACTGCTCACTCTGACAGGCCGATCTAGTGGAGAGGAGCTGTGAGAGTATGTGGGTGGGAAGAAGGAGCTGCACGGACTGAGTGCAGGAACAGCAAGACAGAGGGGAGGAGAGAAGCTGGCTGCCCATTAACAGACTATGTATGTATTCACCTGATAATATGTTGTGGTTGTGTCTAGTGTTTTTATGCATGTTTGTGTGTATCTGATTGCATGTATATATCAGTGTTGCCAACAGTCAGTATTTTTACTGGCAGCCATTAAAAAATGGGCACTTTTCTCCTGCCAGTAAATGCCAGTGACAGGAAAAGGTTGCCAGTAACAAATATGGCTGTAATGCTCAGCTCGGCATGGGCAGTTCCGGTCCTGAGCTGGCTGAGACCATTCGAGAGACTGCTACAGTGTGTTTGGGTGGTGCCAGCAGGGGGTGGGTCTGGCAGAGGTGATGCCTGAGTCTGTTCTGTGATGTCATGGTGCAAGGCTGAGCCAAGCGGTCGTAGCCTCGTGAGCAGGTGCGGGATGGGAGCAAGGCAAGCCAGGAGCAGGATTGTCAGTGCTCTTTGGAAAGGGACCTTGGCTCTGAGGAAGAGGTATGACCTCAAAACGCATCAGCCAGTCTACTCAGGACAGAGTTCGGTTTGCATGTTATACCATGGACGCGAAGCTGTTTTTATCTTGACATGCTGTAACCAAGAGGCTGTTTGTGAATATGATTTTCTCTTTTTTATAATAAAATATTTATTGAGGATAATGCGCTAGGCCAGTGCGCCCTTTTGTTTGTGTTTCTACTTCAGTGTTTCGGAACGTCCCCAGTCCTCTGAGGGCAGCAAGGCGGCACTTATCCTTATATATCAAGCCAAAGGCTTAGACCAGCATCCATGTAAGGCCTGATCTTCGAGCTCAGGATATGAGTTTTGGTGTTATGGAAGGACTGAAGGGACCACCTGGCGTGGACAGAGACTGTCACTGTGACTCAGGGGATGTGCCATGTCGGTGAGGTGTCATCATCATTATCATCTATACTGCTGTCCACTGCTGTCAGTGTCAATTTCATGTGTGTGTCCCTGTCCATTCTAATTTCTTGCCCTCCTGAGTCCTGTCCCTGAGCTACTTACTTACTATATCGAAAATAAAATAAGAAATATGTGATTTGCCTTAATATCTACCTAAGATCACATTGCTTATTGCATATTGTACTTGTTTCGAGCCTAAATTCTGAAATTTGCCATTAAAACTGTAAGTTTGTAACTTTTGGAAATGCCAGTAAAATACTAGCTGTGCCAGTAAATTTTAGGTGTCATGTCAGTAAATTTCAATCTGATAGGTTGGCAACATTGGTATAGATCTCAGTGTGTAAATATATGTGTGTGTATGTATAACTGAGCATATGCACAGTATATATCTGAGTGTGTATATATGCATGTATCTGAGTGAATAAATATCTGAGGGTGTATATACAGTACGTGTATGCATGTATCTGAATGTATATATATCTGAGGGTGTATATACAGTACGTGTATGCATGTATCTGAATGTATATATATCTGAGGGTGTATATACAGTATGTGTATGCATGCATCTGAGCATGTATCTGAGCGTGTATGCATGTATCTGAGTGTATATATGCTTGTATGCATGTTTCTATGCATGTATCTGAGTATATATATCTGAGTGTGTATATATGTGTGTATGCATGTATCTGATTGCGTATGCATATATCTGAGTGTATAAATCTGAATGTGTATATATGTGTGCATGCATGTATCTGATCATATTTATCTGTGTGTGTATGTGTGTATGCATGTATCTGATCATATTTATCTGTGTGTGTATGTGTGTATGCATGTATCTGATCATATTTATCTGTGTGTGTATGTGTGTATGCATGTATCTGAGTGTGTATATATGTGTGCATGTACTGTATGTAATTGAGCATATGTATATACCTCAGTCTCTGTATGCATTTGAGAGTGTGTGTATGTATGTTATTAACTGAACATATTTATATATCTGAGTATGTCATTTATTATCCTCCATTGATGTGAACATCTGATAATTCATACAATTAATTACTAATAATTCCCCTATATACATATACCTAAAAAAGTGAACATAATACTATATACTGTACATATACACCCTACAATAAGTTGTAAAACCAATATTTCATAAGTGTACATTCAATTTATTTATGTAAACACCGACTGTGCAATAACTTAAGTCCATTCATGTGAAAAATATTAAAGTTGATAAATTCTTCTTCCTTGCCTCACACCTAAAGACAGCAGCTCCCCCATAATTTTAACCCCCTAGGTCAGAAGGTAATACAGCGCTTCAGCATCTATCCATGTGGCAACTGCTCTAATCTAATGCCAGGTAAACACAATGAGATTATCGGGCGAATGATCGTCCTTTTTTTTCGAATGCTAATCTCAGATCGAATCAGAAGAGTTTACTTTAGTCACGAAAATTCTCGCATGACAGAATAAAAATTGGAAGGGATGTGTTGCAGTGTATTTGTATTGCATTTTTGAACAACAGTTGTACTGACGAAACGAAAATCGCACCGTGCAAGAAAATTTTTCCTGCATCTCCGATCTTGTGCGGACGGAAAACATAGGATGAAGTTGAACTGTCATGATCGGCTCTCTAAAGCTCTGTACTAACGATCCGATTATCATACGATCGCTTCGAAAGCAGTATTTTCCATACGATTTTCTGATTGTGTGCACGGACGTTGCACACAGGATTTTCTGATTGTGTGCACACAGGATGTTAAAAACAAGTCCTAAAAACATCAGTAGCTTATCAATGATTTTTTGAGCTTTTATTAGCGTTATATTACTGGTGCTTTTGAGTGTTTTTTTGCGTTTTTAAAGGGCCAGGGTTTTTTTTTCCTCAATTGATCTAAAACATTCAAAAACGTTGGGAACCGGCGTTTAGCCATGTTTTTGCACGTTTTTGAGTGTTTGCGCGTTTTTACAGCTGAAAAATGTCTCTCAGAACCCACTGGTCTTGGGTGTTAGTTACAGCTCAAAAACATCACTGATAACAACCTATGTCTGCATGAACACATAGGATAACATGATGGAAAGTTTATTGACTGTAGAAAAAAAGCATCTTCAGCTAAAAACAGCTGCTGAAAAACAGTCAAAAAATGTCCTGTGTGCATGAGGCCTAAGCATTGCAAGCAGATCTTAAAGATAAAAATTGAGGAGAAATGGAACTCACGATAGTGAAATGCTATCAAGAATTTTAAATTAAATGTAAAAAATAAATAAATAATGTGCACCCACATGATCAAAGCTTCAAAAAGCATCTAAGGACATACAGTAGCCGACTGACATAAAAGCAAACAGCCCGTCCCACCCTTCCCATCCCTCAAAGTCTGCTGGTGTACATCTCACTACCCCTTACCCACTCCAAGGTCTTTTACAATCCTATTGTCTTTAGTGTATATTTTAAAAAAAAATGTTGTGCACCAGTAAAGTGTTCAGGTTTGGCTTGAAGAAAAGCTGGCAACCCTATTATTAAACCCCTTATAGTACATTTTAGGATGCAACACACTTTTTTCTTTCTGTTCTCCTTTCTTTCTCTTTTATCTCTCTCAATCCATCTTTCTTGTTATTTCTATCTCCTCTACTTTCTCCCCCTTTTTCTTTGCCCCCCCCCCCCCTCTCTCTCTCTATTTCTCTCTCTTTCATGTATTCTTTCTTTTTATTCCCTCTCTTTCTCCCTCTTGTTTTCCTCTCTCACCTCCTTTCTCTCTCTCCCCTTTCTCTCTTTGTCCCTCTTTCTCTGCTTTGCTGCTAGGCGAAAGTGATAACCACTCCACCACTGTCCTGCCCATGCACATTTATCATTGAATGCATTATTGAATAAAGTGCTAACCACACACACTATACAGTATATACAGTCAGGTCCATAAATATTGGGACATTGACACAATTCTAATCTTTTTGCCTCTACACACCACCACAATGGATTTGAAATGAAACAAACAAGATGTGCTTTAACTGCAGACTTTCAGCTTTAATTTGAGGGTATTTACATCCAAATCAGGTGAATGGTGTAGGAATTACAACAGTTTGTATATGGGCCTCCCACCTTTTAAGGGACCAAAAGGAATGGGACAATTGGCTGCTCAGCTGTTTCATGGCCAGGTGTGTGTTATTCCCTCATTATCCCATTTACAAGGAGCAGATAAAAGGTCCAGAGTTCATTTCAAGTGTGCTATTTGCATTTGGAATCTGTTGCTGTCAACTCTCAATATGAGATCCAAAGAGCTGTCACTATCAGTGACATAAGCCATCATTAGGCTGAAAAAACAAAACAAACCCATCAGAGAGATAGCAAAAACATTAGGTGTGGCCAGATCAACTGTTTGGAACATCCTTAAAAAGAAAGAACGCACCGGTGAGCTCAGCAACACCAAAAAACCCGGAAGGCCACGGAAAACAACTGTGGTGGATGACCGAAGAATTCTTTCCCTGGTAAAGAAAACACCCTTCACAACAGTGGGCCAGATCAAGAACACTCTCCAGGAGGTAGGTGTATGTGTGTCAAAGTCAACAATCAAGAGAAGACTTCACCAGAGTGAATACAGAGGGTTCATCCCACAATTGGTGAGCCTCAAAAACAGGAAGGACAGATCAGAGTTTGCCAAACAACATCTTAAAAAACGTCACAGTTCTGGAACAACATCCTATGGACAGATGAGACCAAGATCAACTTGTACCAGAGTGATGGGAAGAGAAGAGTATGGAGAAGGAAAGGAACTGCTCGTGATCCAAAGCATACCACCTCATCAGTGAAGCATGGCGGTGGTATTGTCATGGCATGGGCATGTATGGCTGCCAATGGAACTGGTTCTCTTGTATTTATTGATGATGTGACTGCTGACAAAAGCAGCAGGATGAATTCTGAAGTGTTTCGGGCAATATTATCTGCTCATATTCAGCCAAATGCTTCAGAACTCATTGGACGGCGCTTCGCAGTGCAGATGGACAATAACCCGAAGCGTACTGTGAAAGCAACCAAAGAGTTTTTTTAAGGGAAAGAAGTGGAATGTTATGCAATGGCCAAGTCAATCACCTGACCTGAATCCGATTGAGCATGCCCCAAGAACAAGCAGGAACGGAAGACAGCTGCAGTAGAGGCCTGGCAGAGCATCCCCAGGGATGAATCCCAGCATCTGGTCATGTCTATGCGTTCCAGACTTTAGGCTGTAATTGACTGCAAAGGATTTGCGTCCAAGTATTAAAAAGTGAAAGTTTGATTTATGATTGTTAATCTGTCCCATTACTTTTGGTCCCTTAAAAAGTGGGAGGCACATGTACAAACTGTTATAATTCCTACACTGTTCACCTGATTTCGATGTAGCTAAATACCCTCAAATTAAAGCTGAAAGTCTGCGGTTAAAGCCCATCTTGTTCGTCTCATTTCAAATCCATTGTGGTGGTGTATAGAGCCAAAAAGATTAGAATTGTGTTGATGTCCCAATATTTATGGACCTGACTGTATAAACACATGCACTATGTGTATTTACATCTATATGTATACTGCACCCAATGAATCACTGTCTTTGGAGGGAGGGGGATTGCAATGTGGAAAGTGACTTGGCCATAACCCACAACCCCCCATACAGTAACCCACCTTTCTACTGATCTAGGACTGGTGGCTGTGTTATACCTCAGCTGTGACACATGGGGGACAGTGTAGTGTGCACAGTATGTGTATTGTGTGTGCATCATGTGTGTGTATCCTGTGTATGCACAGCGTGTGTATCATGCGTGTGTGTGCACAGAGTTGGTATCATGTGTGTGTGCACAGTGTCTGTATCATGCATGTGTGTGCACAGCGTGCTTATCGTGTGCGTGTATCATGTGTGTGCACAGCATGCATATCATGTGTGTGTGCACAGGGTGCATATCGTGTGTGTGTGTGTGTACACAGAGTGTGTATCATTTGTGTGTGTGCACAGCATGCGTATCATGTGTGTGTGTGTGCATAGCATGCGTACCACGTGTGTGTGCACAGAGTGCGAATTGTGTGTGTGCGTGCACATCGTGCGTATCATGTGTGTGTGTGTGCACAGAGTGCGTATTGTGTGTGTGCGTGCACATCGTGCGTACCACGTGTGTGTGTGCACAGAGTGCGTATTGTGTGTGTGCGTGCAGATCGTGCGTATCATGTGTGTGTGTGTGTCCACAGTATGTGTATTGTGTGTGTGCACAGCGTGTGTATCATGTGTGTATGTGCACAGCGTGCGTTTCATGTGTGTTAGACATGTGGGTTAGTTTCGTTCCAAATTAAAATTCGGACAAATTTTTTCAAAAGTTCGGATGTATCCAAATTTCCAAATTACAATACCGAATTTAAACATATCCGAAATAACGAAAAAAAAATTGGTCAAAATTCGAATAATTTTCGAATCGTTTTAGAATACTTTTCAAATTCGTATATTTTTCAAATTCAAATTTGAATAGTTTTCAAATTTGAATTTGAAAAGTTTTCAAATTCGAATTTGAATAGTTTTCAAATTTGAAATTAAAAAGTTTTCAAATTTGAATAGTTTTCAAATTCAAATTTCAAAGAGAACAACATAGAATAGAAAACAAAGGAATAGAACAGAATAAAAACAATAGACTAGAAAAGAATATAACAGAAAACAAAAGAATAGAATACAACAGGGTAAAACAATTCTGTTCCACTCCACCACATTATATTCTTTCCTTTTCTGTTATATTTCCTTCTATCTTTTCATATTCTATTCCTTCATTTTCCACTCCAACCCATTCTCCTTGGAATTTGGAAAACTGTTCATATTTGAAAACGATTTGAATTTGAAAGCGATTCAAATTCAAAAACTATACAAAATTTATTTGAAAACTTTCCGAAATGGATTCACACAGCATGTGTATCGTGTGTGTGTGTGTGTGCGGACTGCGTATCAATTGTGAGTGCACAATGTGCATATTGTGTGTGCATACAGTGTGCATGCACAACATGTGTATCCTGTGTGTGTGTGCACAGTTTGATGCACCATGTGTCTGTGCACAGCGTGTGCATCATGTGTGTGCACCCTGTGATGTATCGTGTGTGTGCACAGAATGTGTGTCATGTGTGTGTGTGCAGTGTGTGTATCATGTGTGTGTGCACAGTGTGTTATCGTGTGTGTGTGTGCACAGTGTGTGTATTGTGTGTGTGTGCACACCGTGCTTATTATGTGTGTGAGTGCACAGCGTGTGCATTGTATGTGTGCACAGCATTCTTAACATGTGTGTGTGAACAATGTGTGTATCATGTGTGAGTGCACAACGTGTGCATAGTGTGTGTATAGTTTTATGTACCCTGGGTCTGTGCACAGAATGTGTAGCATGTGTGTGTGCACAGCGTGCATATCCTGTGTGTGTGTGTGTGTGCACAGCATGTGTATCGTGTGTGTGTGCACACACACACACACACGATACACGTGTGTGTGGGCACAGTTTGATGTACCATGTGTGTGTTTGATGTACCATGTGTGCACAGTTTGATGTACACATGCACAGCATGTGTATCATGTGTGTGTGCACAGCGCATGTATCGTGTGTGTGTGTGCATTGTGTGTGTGTGTGTGCACAGCGTGCTTATCACGTGTGTGTACAGCATGTGTATTGTGTGTGTGTCTGCACAGCATGATCATGTGTGAGTACACAGTGTGTGTATCGTGTGCAAGTGCACAGTGTGTGCATTGTGTGTGTGTGCACAGTATGATGTACCGTGTGTCTGTGTACGGTATCTGCATCATGGGTGTGCACAATGTGATGTATTGTGTGTGTGCACAGAATGTCTATCATGTGTGTGTGCACAGCGTGCGTATTGTGTGTGTGTGCACAGTGTGTGTATCATGTGTGTGTGCACAGCGTGTGTATCAGGTGTGCATCATAGGTGTGTGCACAGCGTGTGTATGATGAGCATGTGCACAGCGTGTGTATCATTTGTGTGTGCACAGTGTGTGTATCGTGTGTGTGCACAGCGTGTGTATTGCGTGTGTGCACAGTGTGTGTATGATGTGCGTGTGCACAGTGTGTGCATCATTTGTGTGTGCACAGTGTGTGTATCGTGTGGGTGCACAGTGTGTGTACCATGTGTGTGCACAGCGTGCGTATCATGTGTGTGTGCGCGGAGTGTTTATGATTTGTGTGTGCATATCGTGTGTGTGTGTACAGTGTATGTGTACAGTGTGTGTGCACAGTGCGTGTATTGTGTGTGCATGCACAGTTTGATGTACCATGTGTCTGTGCACAGCGTGTGCATCATGTGTGTGCATAGGGTGATGTACCATGCGTGTGCACAGAATGTGTATTGTGTGTGTGCAGAGTGTGCGTATCATGTGTGTGTGTGTCATATGTGTGTGTATCGTGTGTGTGCACAATTTGATGTACCATATGTCCATGCACAGCATGTGTATCGTGTGTGTGTACAGCATCCGAGGAGACCGCACCAACTGCCCCCCCCCCCCGCTATGCCACTGCTTCACATTGGCAAAGTCATCTTTTAAGCGGTGTTCAAGACCCCATTATGCACCATTTTTGCCACTCAATTTACTGTTCATTATATCACCCAAGAAAAACACCACTTCTCCAGGTGTTACCTGATGTCATTTCTCAGTGTTGGGACTATATCATCTAGAGACTCAGAAGGACTTACCTACTGATTACCTGTCCTAGAAATCCACTATGGATCCTTCTGATGCCTGTAGATTTTAATGAAGTTTATGGGAACTAAGTTAAATAGACAAATGCAACACAATATAACAGAATAGCATATGTTTTGTAATTCTTACACCTGATTACACATCTACTGCTGATAGAGTTTCCTGGACCCTAGCAAATTAGTCATGTCTGTAGCAGTTGCTCTAAGTACAATTAATAGATTATGAAGCTTGAGCTCTACTTTAATGGCCCTGAGTAGCAGATCAAAGCATATATACTATACATATGTGGAAGATTGTACTCACTCAATCTTTTGTATGCACAAATGGCCACGTCATAAAGAGACACGACTGTCTCTATCATTTAGGTAATAAAAATGCAACAATACCAGATAATATAAAACTGAAGTTCCCAGGTCCAGGAAATGTGTTATATATTGTATATGATAGTTGGTCTTATAAGCTGGCATTAGAGGTTAGATGTGTATGTTTTTTTTGGGCATTATTTCCCAAAATTGGAACAGTCACATCAAGAGACTGTTTGTGCTCTAATTTGACTAATCGCTGTACTAGGAGATAAACCTCAGTGCCCATCTCTAAGTGTCCCATATGTATTAGATTGGTGCATGACCCAGGGTCCAACTTGATGCAAGTCATCTAAACTGTATTAGCATCTTTGGAAATGCAAGAAAAAAAGGTTCACACTATATAAAACCAGCTCTACTAACTGATTAATCTGGATATTTCAACATTATATAGTTATATATTTTAAATGAATGCATTTCTTTAAAATGCCATCTGTATCAAGGGGTAGTAGAAACACCTGTATTTTTCTGAGTGGGTGGGTGCCATTGCTTTAGTAGGAGCACCCCTTTTTCTAGAAAATGTCTCCAATGCAGGGCATGGAGAATGGCACCAACATGACAAAGGAGGCTTCAAATGTCCTGCCCTCTTGCCATGTGGGCATGATATTGAGAGCTCTGCCCAGCAATTTTTACAGCTGGGTTTAAAGTAATTTTTACAGCTTACAGTAAATGTGACTTACACCAACTTTTCACTGGCTTTCAGATTTGGCTGGTGCGCCTTCAACCTTGCCTAACAAATGTTAGGCAAATGTAGGCAAATGTCACAATGGTGAATTTCCCTAAAATTTTCACCAGCGCATTTTCCAGTTAATCCTTTGTTAATTAAACAAAAGTTCAAGATCTGGCAGAGCAAGCCCCAGCACCGCATCCCTAAATAATGTATGAGACAAAAAATGAAAAAGTGAGGAAAAAGAAAGCTATTGGGACTTTAATGGTGCTGGTAATCCCCTTCCCTGAAAAAAGATACCAGTAGGGTATAAAAAATTACAATTTAAAATAAACACAATGGGGGCTCCATATAGGTCAATGGCAGCCTACCCATAACATAAAACACAACAATGACTCTATACAGAATAACTGTGCAATCAGTTCATGGTTTGATGTTATAGACAGAGGATACCAAACTGTCCTGGCTAGTATACATGAGATGGATAGAGACCATGCCAGGGGAGTGAGGTCTGTCGGCCCATGACCTGAGCTGTGATCCAAATATTCCAACGCGTTTCGCCCTGTATTCTGGGCTTCTTCAGGGAATGGATCAAGAATGAAAGATCTGCAATCAATGCATCCTATTAGGAGGCGCCCCGAAATACTGGGGACATCCAAATTCCTATTTCCCATATAGTTGGGGCCTCACCGACCTTGCTGGACTATCAAATGACCAGAGAACAATGCCGGTCCTATGCCCCTTCTGACTGAAGGCTACATCAGTATTCAGCTGAGGAGTCGCGGTCAGAATACCAGATATGGCATCTACTCTCCTTTGTTAATAAACCCCATACGCTATAACATTCTATAAAACATCTTTAGTTTCAGAGCATTTGGCATATTACTTGTTAGAAACTACATTTTGCAACCAAATTATTTGTTATAAAACTGCTGATGAAAGCTGCATATTGCATTGGACATTGGGGTTTCAAAATGATAATAGAAAATAGTTAGACATTCATTGATATACAGAGAATATGTGTAAATTCAAAGTAGATCTCTTCATTTCGCTGTTGTATTTTCTCCCGCCCCCTTCTAAAAAAATCATTGCCTTTGCATTTGGGATGTTCAAACCTAATTATATT
Source organism: Glandirana rugosa (assembly GCA_018402905.1). Taxonomy (NCBI): domain Eukaryota; kingdom Metazoa; phylum Chordata; class Amphibia; order Anura; family Ranidae; genus Glandirana; species Glandirana rugosa. Next base: position 272,566 of record BLSH010127123.1, on the reverse strand, counting down.
TCTCAAAGTTTTATAACTCAAGTGACAGATGTGGAAAAAAGCAATTACCTCTGTGTTGTCATTTAGTATAAGACAATATGCAAACATGTAATTCACACAGTGGCAGAGGGTGCTGAAGTCTAGATATCATTACGGTTTGCTTAAGGATGAAGAGCCAGCTTACAATGTATTAGAAAAAATATACTTGTATTATTGTCTTTAATTTAATGTCAAGTGTACAATCCAAGGATTGTCTATGTATACAATTATACGTAATGCCATGGTAAATGAAGCATAGAAGAATTAATAACTATATATAATTACTACAGGGTTCCGGTAAATACAGCTGGGTACATAATATGTAACATGTTTGCTGCGCCTTCCATTTTTCAGTTATATTTAATTACCTTTTCCTGTTTTTATGTTTCTTTCCCTTAGTGTTCCCTCCTGGCCCAGTCAGTAATACATTGTGTTCCCCTTATCTGTACAGAAAACGTAGGTGTTGAAATCATCTCTATACTAAGAAGAAGGTCTTGGTTGTTTTGTAGAGTTCAAGAGGGTTTGATCATTACTGCCATAAACAGTTGAATTGCACTAATAAGGGGCCTATTTAAAACCGAGAGTAGATATTGCTTTTCGCTCCCTGCTGGACCCCATGGTGTCTACTCCACACTACACCTGCGCTTTACAAGTAATTAATAAAATGCACACTGTGGTCTAGAGCCTGCAGAGTCCTACAGAGTGTTCTCTCCATAACGTAGCAGTGAGAAATTGGTTATTGGATGAGAGGACTCTAGGAGGACTTTGACAGGCCATGTGACCAGGCTCTTCGCCTGCCTGCATTTATTATCTCATTCCTAAAAATAAATGGGGCTTTTCTTGCTTTGGCAACCTGAATCAAATGAAGTACTAACATATTTGTAAAACAAAGCACTGTGGTTTATTAAAGCTCTTTTTTTAAGCAGCTACACGGCCATTGTAATTTCATTGCTGCTTTATAGAACCCTACATGTTACATATATAGTTACATAGTTAGTCAGGTTGAAAAAAGACACAAGTCCATCTAGTTCAATCAATAATAGGGGGGGGGGGATCATATAATCCAAAATACACAATCCCAGTGGTGGCTAGTGGTATATTTTTTGGGAGGGGGGGCAGCAAGCAATGCACCTACAGACACCCCCTCCCCAGTTGGTCAGGTCACCCGCAGTTCTCTGCACCCCCAACCCACCCTTTTTTTAAGCCAATTAGAGCCCCGCAGCTCTAATCATGTGCTTCTATATGTAGATCAGGGGCATGGATTAAGGGGGCGCCACCCCTGCATCCCGTATGGATGGGTCGCCACTGCACAATCCTATACCCTCGGTTGATACAGGGGAATGCAAAAAACCGCAGCAAAGCATGATCCAATTTGCTCCAGAAGGGGAAAAAGTTCCTTCCTGATCCCTGAGAGGCGAACGGATATTCCCTGGATCAACTGTACCTCTAAATATTAGTATCCAGTTATATCATGTACATTAACTTCTTCCCACAAAGGCTTATAAAGCGTCGCCTATGGAGATTTTTAAATACCGAAGTTTGGCGCCATTTTCCCAATTGCGTGCGTAATTTTAAAGTGTGATATAAAATTGTGCGGGGTCCCCTGCACTACCCGAAATCAAACCAAATATATAGAATTACTATATGAATGAATAATCCCCCTTAATAATCGGTGTCCGTATACTAGTGACAAACCGACTGCCGCATTACCTAGTTTGTTACATGGGATGGATATACAGCAGGGTACTGCGCAATCAGTGTGACAGACAAAACTTAATCCAATTAAAATTGTGAAACAATCAAACAAAGTGCCAATAATTGATAGAGGCGTATAGAATATTAATAAAGTGCATAGATGCATGAAAATCAATAAATATCAAAAGTGTCTCAGTGTCCTGGATATAAACAGAAAACTCAAAGTTAAACTATAAGAGTGCAACATAAAGTGCAAATGGTTGAATTTGTGTGGCAGATTCAATAGTATCACAGTATTACTCTTATGCAACTTCATTAACAAGTCCATATATCACTCAATTAAATATATTAGAGTATCTCTTGAAACAGTCCCAATTATTTCCAGCAGGTTACTTAGTGCTTCAAAAAGTGCTCAAACAAATCCATAAGGTGCTTTAAATAGTGCAGTTGGAGCCAATCTGGTGGGTTTCTCTGTGCACCGCCAGAGGGACTTCTGTGATGGTGCTATCCTCAACCGGCTCTCAGAACTCTCACCTTAATGTTGCAGTAAATACTCCTTAAGATAAGGATCAACTAGCTGCAGTAAACGGTCTGCCCCTTTAAGGGCGTCCTTCAATCATCTCCTTTTTCTCCTATCTGGCCTCTGTTGTGTTAGGTTGGTGCCTGGTGCTTAGGTCTCCCCCTCACAGAAGTAGACAGAAAGAACAAGCTCCCATAGAGCAGCAATGTCAAATATAAAACATTTATTTTCTAGAAAGTGGCTGCTTACATTAAAATTAGATAACCGAACGTTGAAACAATCAATAGAACAGCGGCGTTTCTGCCTTTCACTGTGCTTCCGGTATCGGGTGCTTTCCGATCCTATGCGTTACATCACGTCACGTGACTTCATCAGGGTAACCAGATTGGATGTCAGAACTATCCATTTATATCATTGTAACCGTAAGTCATTCGCCGGCCATTTTGTTGAAGCCTACATGATGTAAACAATCGCGGCCATTTTGTCTGTGTCATCTCTCGTACAGGGCAATGTGTCCACACATAGATGCTTTGTCCGCAGTTAGATCAAGGGGATTTGACTCCCTCTAATGCTACGATCGGTCGATGAATGATCGGTGTATCTTGTATATGAACCATTCGTGAGACCGGGCTTGGCTGATGGAATATCCAATATCTAATAGCCTCATAGTCCCCGGATCTGTAAACAATTGTTGTCACGTCACATAGCTGTCTCATTTTAAACTCCATGAGCATAATATATATTCCTCTGGATGGATTACCATTAGGTATATAAAATAGTAGGCAGACATATATGTTTGATATCTCTTTACCTGGCGCAACACCATATTTTATATTTTACCAAAAATATGGCTATTATATTGTCTCTGTGTGCTTTGAAATTCATTAAAATGTTTTTATGCGTTAGTGTGTAAAATTGCGTTCCTAAAACTGCTACAAAAATACTGTGTGACTTAAAAATTTGCAAAAAACATTTTATTTTCTCGGGCATCTGCTACAAAAATATATAATGTCATTTTCTAGCAAAAATACAGGTTTTTACTTGTAAACAAAAAGTGTTGGAATAAGCTCTGGCCTTAAAGTGGATAATGAAGTACAATAATGTGTAGCGCACCCACAGTGTAGGTGCATTTGTAGCAGGGTTTTGCTAAGTGAGGTAAAATTTATTCAAGCCTGACTGTAGGTGCAGGCCTGAATGTTTTGATCTGGGCTGGGAGGAGTGGCTCAGGGAGGATTGAGTGGACTTGACAGATAAGGTCACCAGAACCTCCCACTACTTTCTAGAAACCTGGAGGAGGGTTTCTAGTCAGAGAGCTGGTATATTAGTATATGCGAGGGGGGAAACTTTTCAAGATGGGTGGTGACCATGGTGGCCATTTTGAAGTCAGCCATTTTGAATCCAACTTTTGTTTTTTTTCAATAGGAAGAGGGTCATGTGACACATCAAACTTATTGGGAATTTCACAAGAAAAACAATGGTGTGCTTGGTTTTAACGTAACTTTATTCTTTCATGAGTTATTTACAAGTTTCTGACCACTTATAAAATGTGTTCAATGTGCTGCCCATTGTGTTGGATTGTCAATGCAACCCTCTTCTCCCACTCTTCACACACTGATAGCAACACCGCAGGAGAAATGCTAGCACAGGCTTCCAGTATCCGTAGTTTCAGGTGCTGCACATCTCGTATCTTCACAGCATAGACAATTGCCTTCAGATGACCCCAAAAGATAAAAGTCTAAGGGGGTCAGATCGGGAGACCTTTTCCTGTTTGTGGCACATAAGTATATGTGAGGGGGGAAAACTTTTCAAGATGGGTGGTGACCATGGTGGCCATTTTGAAGTCAGCCATTTTGAATCCAACTTTTGTTTTTTCAATAGGAAGAGGGTCATGTGACACATCAAACTTATTGTGAATTTCACAAGAAAAAGGTCTCCCGATCTGACCCCCTTAGACACCCATCTTGAAAAGTTTCCCCCCTCACATATACTTAGGTGCCACAAACAGGAAGTTAATATCACCAACCATTCCCATTTTATTAAGGTGTATCCATATAAATGGCCCACCCTGTAGATTGGGCTAGATACAATATTCACTGTTCAAAAGTTGGCCAGGTGGTGTTTAATACCTCCTAATTAAAGGACAGTTTATACATAAATAGCACCAGTACATGTGGGTCATGAAACGGCTCCACAGGTGCTGGACACATGAATAGGGATGGGCGAATGGTTCGGCCCGAGCATAAGTTCGGGCTGAACTTTCGCTGTTCAGTCATTCGGTGAACATCTGAACAAATGGGACATTCAACCGCATTGCAAGCCCTGATTGGCTGAAGCAGTGAAAACTTCAGCCAATCAGGGCACAGAGCACTGTCAGAGTCATGATTGGACACTGTCATCATGACTTTATCCAATCATGGATCAATACAAGCCCCACAGTATAAAAGTATTCTTTCAATGGCAGCCATTTTCAGTGTGATTTCGGCTGGAGAGAGATAGAACAGGTGTGTGTTTAGTGCTATTAGTTAGCTAGTGTGCTAAACGGTGCTATTTTGCTTTAATTGTCAGTGTAGAATATTAGCTTAGTGTTAGTCTAGGGATAGTGGGAGTTTAGTGAGGAGGACCATCATTCAGCTTTGCATAGTGTGCAGCTTTAGTAGGGACAGCTATGATAGTTTTAGTGAGACCGTGTCAGTAATCTTTACATTAGTGTATAGCTACAGTAGGGACAGTTCAAATAGTGTCAGTGTAGTGACGGTGGAACACCGTCTAAATGGTTGCGTTGCTGCAAGTTGAACGCCATTTACTTCTGTGTGCGTTACTGCCAGTTTAAAGTCATACAGTTATAATAATAATAATAAAAAACTTTATTTTATATAGCGCCTTTAAAGGTGGCTTCTCAAAGTGCTTTACAAAGAAAACACAAGAAATACACAGGATGACAAGAAATACACAGGATAAAACACAAGAAATACACAGGATAACATAACATAAGGGATAAAGGGGCAATTAAGTGAAAGCTTGTCTAAAGAAAAACATTTTTAGATTTGATTTGAATGAGTTTAGAGAAGAGGACTCTCTTAGGAAGGGAATTCCATAGCTTTGGAGCATAGCAGTAGAAGGCTCTGTCCCCCATTGAGTGTAGGTGAGTAGGGGGGACACACAGTAGACCAGAATTTGAGGAGTGGAGGTTACAAGGGGGGGGGGGGGGGTAGTACGTTAAAAACATTTCAGAGAGACAATGTGGTGCAAAGTCATGAAGAGCCTTTTAGGTGAGCAAGAGGATCTTAAAGTCTATGCGAAACTATGCAAAATTTGGTGTCTTATTTTGTCAATTTTTGAGGAGAAATAATCTAGGAATGTGTTACAGTACTGTGTTGAAGCAGGTAGTATGGAGGGACTGTAGTGTTTTAACAATCTGTCCATGGTGCAGAAAAGTTGTCTAGGGTTGCTAATATTTTTTTCTATAGCATGGGAGAAAAAGTCTGATCTAGCAGTCTCAAGTTTACCCTTATGGACACGCAAATAGTCTTTCCATGCATGATAATGGACAGTCAAGCCGGATCTGCGCCCATTTCCTGTTTTCATAGAGCGAAGGTGAGAATTATACCATGGAGCCGGACGGGAGAGTGAGACGGTTTGAGTTTTTAACCTCCCTGGCGGTATTCCTGAGTGTGGCTCGGGGTGGAATTTCAGTACCAAGAGAGGTAACCCCGAGCCACACTCTTGATTGCAACGCTGGATCCAGGCAATGTTACTCACCTTGTCCCCTGGATCCAGCGATGCCCCCCCGTGGTGTCAGCGTGTCTGTCCTGCGCCCGATGCCTCTGTGTGCCGGGCTCCATTCCCTGCGAGCGTTGCGTCGCACGGCGACGGAGACCGGCGGCAAATTCAAAAAGTGAAACACACAGCACACATACAGTACACTGTAATCTGTAAGATTACATTACTGTATGAAATCATTTCACATCCCCTTTGTCCCTAATGGTTTGCCCAGTGCCCTGCATGCACCTTTATATTATATATGTCATTCTTTTTGCCAGGAAACTTGAGAACGTCCATAGCAACCAAAAGTGTCCCTTTACGTCAAAAGCGTTTTTTGATCATCTAGAAAACACCGATAGTAAATAAGAATCATTTGCAGAATTGAGTGATACTGATTTTTGGGGAAATTTATCATCAGAAACTGAAAGTGATGACAGCAACAATTCTGCAAATGAGCAAATTTCTGTGTTTTTGTTTTGATTACATTATTGAATGCATTTTATTATTATTATATTATTATTTTTGATAACTATTTATAGTTATTTATTATATTATAATTTATGATTTCATGTTTCAAACTTTATCATACCTGGAATGTCTACTAGACTCTTGTTTGGACAGATTTAAGTGATTTATTCCTAAGAATTACAGGCCTACAATATAAAACGCCAAATTTCCATGCAAAATAATCGTACCGCTTTCAGCACCAAAAATCTGACATAAACATACCGCCAGGAAGGTTAATGAGGCATAGTTATTAAGGGAAGATGAAAGAGCTTGATTAACCACTTCGGCCCCGGAAGGATTTTAGGACCAGAGCACTTTTTGCGATTCGGCACTGCGTCGCTTTAACTGACAATTGCGCGGTCGAGCGATGTTGTACCCAAACAAAATTTGCATACTTTTTTCCCACAAATAGAGCTTTCTTTTGGTGGTATTTGATCCCCTTTGCGTCATTTCTGATCACCGCTATAAATAAAAGAAGAGCGACAATTTTGCAAAAAAAACCCAGATTTCTTACTTTTTGCTAAAATACAAATCCAAAAAAAAATATATATATAAAAAAACATTTTTTTTCATCGGTTTTGGCTGATTTATATTCTGCCTCATATTTTTGGTAATAAAAATCACAATCGGCGTTTATTGATTGGTTTGTGCAAAAGTTGCAGCGTTTACGGATGATGAGAATTCATTTCTGGGGTTTTTATTTATTTTTTATTTTTTACTAGTAATGGAGGCGATCTGGGATTTTTTGCGGTACTGCGATATTGCAGCGGACATGTCGGACCATTATGACATTTTTTTTGGGACATTGGCATTTATACAGCGATTAGTGCTATGAAAATGCACTGATTACTGTGTAAATGCCATTGGCAGTGAAGGGGTGGAGGGGGGCACTCTAAGGATAAACTGTGTTCCCTGGGTGTGCTCTAACTGTATGTGGGCTGGACTGGCAGGGGGAGGGGAGTGATCACAGCTTCCATATACAGGAAGCCTGTGCTCACAGCCCTTCCCCCTCTATGAGAACGGAGATCCATGTTTACTTACATGGACCTCCGTTCTCTCACTTCGAGGGGGCCATCGTGGGTAGCCGGCGGCGATCGAGTCCGCCCTACCCGCTCCCTGGCCCCCCCGCATGCTCACAGTGTGGGCGGGATCTTGCAGCCGCCGTCATATGAAGGCGGTTTGCGGCATCCAACCATTTTGTCGCCGTCAGACGCCGGTGTGCGGTCGGCAAGTGGTTAAGGGCATTTATTTTGTCAACAAGGGTGTCAAAAGGGGAGATGCAGGATAGGGAGGGAATAACAGAATTAGCAAATTTGGGCTAGTCAATAGAAGACCAGTTGCGATAATTTACAGATCGAGACATGGAGGTGTTAGAAATTGCTAATTCCAGATTGAAAAGTATAGCTAGATGGTCAGACAAACCTGGGTCACGGAGAGAGCAGTCAGAGACAATAGGGCCATTTCCAATTATAAGGTCTAGGGTGTGCCCTTTGATATGCGTGGGGTGCAGACAAATTGAGTTAGGTCAAAGCATTTAAGAAGAGACAGGAAGTCTTTAGCTAAACGTGAAGACTCTATATCAAGGTGTATATTAAAATCCCAAAGTATAACAATACTTTTAATACTGAGGCATAAAAATGACAGTAGATCCGCAAAGTCACCTAAAAAATCTCTACAAGGCTTTGGTGGACGATAAACTGTAGCAATAACAGATGAGTGGGGAACACAAACTTTGAAAGCAAGACATTCAAACAAGGAGAAAGAGGGTACATTTACAGGGGATAAAGTGTACAGCAGGCTGTAAATAACAATTATACCTCCACCTTTACCCAAGAGACGTGGGAAGTCAAACAAACCATACCCCGAAGGGGTGAGTTGGTTGAAAAGGATGCCATCATTTTGTTTGTGCCAGGTTTCAGTTAAGCACAGAAAGTCTAAATTATTACTTACAATAAATTCTGAAATAAGTAGTGCCTTGCTGTTGGCAGAACGTGTTTTCAAGAGCGCTGACCTGGTCTTCCTTGGAGGCTCAAAGGGAGCCAAAGTGGGGTCAGGGCATGATAGTGAAAGTAGGCATTTGAGGTCTACACCAGTACGGGGTGGTCTTGAAGCCTTACATTGATAAGCAGGGATTGAGACAGCACTGGTACTTGAAGTAAAGAGAAGACGCCCAGTGCCACGATGCATATATCTCTTTGGTCGTAAAATCCCAATATTCCGACAGAGATCATATGCGCCTTTGGACAAGAAATAATTTTGTTTTAGTTGCTGGAGTTGCAGTACAGTGTACCTGAGCATCATAACTGAGAGATCCAGGTAAAGTGGTGGAGAAAATGTCCTGTTGCTTACAGTGCAGCGCACGGAAATAGGTCCAGTAATTCCAAGGAAGGTTCTGAGGTGGGTCTGCAGCAAGAGGTCCAGTGCAGGACAGTGAAAGAGGTCCAATTATCCAGGAAGATTTGGAGGTGAGTCAGAAGCAAGAGGCAGGTTTTTAAGCAGTGGTCCAGTGCAGGGCAATCAAAGAGATCAAGCTGGGGCAGGTTCGTGAAACAGTGGTCCAGTGCAGCGTGATGAAAAAGATCTGGGAAAATATGGAGGTCCATCAGCAGCAAGCTGGGGCAGGATGTGAGACAGGAGGCAGTCACTTATAGACTAAAAATCCCAGAGAACCGAGAGATCATAGAAATCAATTCAGGGAATCTAAAAACCTGATAAATCACTCCTATAGTCAGAAAAGGGAGGAAGTTTAGAAAAAAAAATTATATATATATATATATATGAAATGAAGAAATAGAAAAAAAGTAATAAATGGTGGTGTGAGTAGCGGCAGCCAAAATGCACCAGTGTGCCCTCTACAGCTAGTTGAAGAGCAAGGATAGCTCCTTCCACCTCGGAAGCTGGAGCTAACTCTAACTGCGCTACTGTCAGTTTAATGCCATATAGTTCTGTGCGCGTTACTGCCAGTTTAACGCCATATAGTTCTAAACACGTTACTGCCAGTTTAATGCCATATAGTTCTTTGTGCATTACTGCCAGTTTAACGCCATATAGTTCTAAGTGCATTACTGACAGTTTAACAACATTTACTTCTGTGTGCGTAACTGCCAGTTTACCACCATATACTGTAGTTCTAAGTGTGTTACTACCAATTTAACGCAATTTACTTCTAGGGTGCGTTACTTCCAGTTTAACATTATATAGTTCTAAGTGTGTTACTGCCGGTTTAACATTATATAGTTCTAAATGTGTTACTGCCAGTTTAATGCCATATAGTTCTAAGTGCGTTATTGCCAGTTTAACGCCATATAGTTCAAAGTGCGTTGCTGTTAGTTTAACGCCATATAGTTCTAAGTGCGTTACTACCAATTTAACGCCATTTACTTCTGTGTGTGTTACTGCCAGTTTAACGCCAGTTACTTCTGTGTGCGTTACTGCCAGCTTAACGCCATATAGTTCTAAGTGCGTTACTGCCAGTTTAATGCCATATAATTCTAAGTGCGTTACTGCCAGTTTAACGCCATTTAATTCTGTGTGCATTACTGCCAGTTTAACTCCATATAATTCTAAGGGTGTTACTGCCAGTTTAACACCATATAGTTCTAAGTGCGTTACTGCCAGTTTAATGCCATTTACTTTTGTGTGCATTACTGCCAGTTTAATGCCATATAGTTCTAAGTGTGTTGCTGCCAGTTGAACGCCGTTTACTTCTGTGTGCGTTACTGCCAGTTTAACGCCATTTACTTATGTGTGCATTACTGCCAGTTTAATTCCATATAGTTCTAAGTGCGTTACTGCCAGTTTAACGCCATTTACTTCTGTGTGCATTACTTTCAGTTTAACGCCATATAGTTCTAAGTGCATTACTGCCAGTTTCATGCCATATAGTTCTAAGTGCAGTGTGTTACTGCCAGTTAAATATCATTTACTTCTATGTGCGTTACTTCCAGTTTAACGCCATATAGTTCTAAATGCGTTACTGCCAGTTTAACGCCATATAGTTCTAAGTGCATTACTACCAGTTTAATGCCATATAGTTCTAAGTGTATTACTGACAGTTTAACCTCATTTACGTCTGTGTGCGTTACTGCCAGTTTAACGCCATATAGTTCTAAGTGCATTACTCCAGTTTAACGTCATTTACGTCTGTGTGCGTTACTGCCAGTTTAACGCCATATAGTTCTAAGTGCGTTACTGCCAGTTTAACGCCATATATTTTGTGCATTACTGCAAGTTTAACGCCATATCGTTTTGTGCGTCACTGTACATTTGGCGCATTATATTGCAATATATTTCAATGTATCCGTGGAGTGTGTCTGTGTAGTGTGAGTACTCAACTTAAAGTTCACGAAACAGCACTTTACATTGATTAAAGTGCATCTACATACATTTTCACTTCATAAGATTTGCTAATAAGCACCACCCCCTCCCTCCCAATAATGTCTGGGAGAACAAGAAGGAGGGGCAGACGTTCACTTGGCACTGTAAGGGGGCCAGCAACAAATGTGTCCACAGGCAAAGGTGGACGGGGTGGTCAGTCCTCAGGCAGGTCATCATTTCCTTTGTTTAGTGAGTTTGCCAGTTTAACGCCATTTACGTCTTTGTGCATTACAGCCAGTTTAACGCCATATAGTTCTATGTGTGTTACTGCCAGTTTAACGCCATATAGTTCTGTGCGTCACTGTACGTTTGCCGCATTATATTGCAGTATATTATAGTGTATCCCTGGAGTGTGTCTGTGTAGTGTGAGTACTCAAATTAAAGTACACCAAACACCACTTTACATTGATTAAAGTGCATCTAAGTACAGATTTCCACTTCTTCTTTACATTTTCTAATAAGCACCGCCCCTCCCTCCCATTAATGTCTGGGAGGACAACAAGGAGAGGCAGATGTCCCCTTGGCACTGTAAGGGGGCCAGCAACAAATGTGTCCACAGGCAAAGGTGGACGTGGTGGTCAGTCCTAAGGTAGGGCATCATTTCCTCTGTTTAGTGAGTTTGCCCGTGCTATCCAGCCACAGCATGCAGAGGAGGTGGTAGACTGGCTTACTAAACCTTCCTCATCCTCATCATCCTCTGTCATGCAAGCAGAAACACGTGTGCAGTCTCCTGCAGTTGCCAGAGTAAATAAATCTGCCTCCTTGTCCACATCTATTTCTGCCATAGCCCCAACATCAGCCATGGAGGAGGAGTCAGTTGAGTTATTTGACCACAGCATCAGCCACCTGCTCCTTGATGATGCCCAGCCATTACTGGATTCAGATGTTGGTTCTGAGGTTGAGAATGACAGGAACATGAGCCTAGAGCAAAGGGAGAACACTGGTAGACAAATTGGCATTCACGTTCCCCCAGCCACAGCGTATTGCCAAGTTGTCTCCAGTGGTAATGATGATGGAGGAGATGGAGATGATGATGATGATGAGGTCACTGATGTGACTTGGGTGCCAGATAGAGCAGAAGAGGAAACAGAAGGTGAGGTGGCACAACCCGAAGGAGGCTGACATCAAGAAAGAGTACAGAGCAGACACTCTATTCCATCAAATTCTGCAGCTGTTCTCTTTAGGCCCACTCCCCAAGGCTCAGCTTGCTAGGCCTTTTTCAGCACATCTGTAACAGATCGCACTGTTGCTATCTGTAAACTGTGTCTCAAGCACATCATACGTGACAAAAACACCAGCCATTTGGGTACCACATGCTTAACAAGGCATTTAACTTAGCCTGTTGGCAAGAGCACCCAAATGTCACCCCATAGGGGCAAAAATGTATCTCTCCTCCTCCTTACCCACTTCAGTCTGCCCCTGCTATACCGAGTCATTACCTCTCAGCAGTCTCTCAGCAGATGATGGTATAGCACAGGGTGTCCCAGGACCTAGCAGCACATCTGCCAGCAGCACACCACAGGCTGTAGACTGTAGCCAGCAAATTTCTCTGCCCCATCTGCTGCAGCGGAAAAATAATACAGTCCTTGCCACCCACATGCCCAGTGTCTAAATGCAAGCTTGTCAAAGCTGTGGGCTCTCCAACTTTTGCCTTTCAGCCTGGTGGATTATGCCCCCTTCCGTAAATTGGCACAATGTGCTGTACCACAATGGCAGGTTCCCAGCCGCTACTACTTTTCACGTAAGGCTGTTCCATCTCTCTACCATCACATGTAAGGGAATGTTCTGGCATCGTTGGGCAAGGCAGTCAGCCATAAAATCCACCTTACTGCTGACATGTGGTCCAGCAAGCATGGGCAGGGACGTTATATTTCGTCCACAGCACACTGGGTACTCGAAGGAATGCAGGACAGGGTTCAGTGCTACAGCTTGTTGTGCCCCCACATCTCCATACAACTGGTGGTGATGATGCCAGACCTGTGAGCTCTACCCCCTCCTCCTCCTCCTCTTCCTCTGCCACCTCCATGCCCTCCTCTGCAGAATTGTCCTATGAATATCAGGTATCCGCTAAGCGTTCAAAGGGCTATTCCATGAGTCAGACTAAAAGATGCCATGCAGTGCTTCAGCTGGTGTATCTAGGGGACGGAAACCACACTGGACCAGAGATTCTTGCAGCTCTGCAGGGACAGGCCCAGAGGTGGTTCACGCCATGCCAGCTGGAGCCAAGCATGGTGGTGTGCGATAATGGTTCAAACCTCCTATCCGCCCTTAGACAGGGAAAGTTGACACATGTGCCATGCCTGGTCTGTAGCCATTTCAGGCGGTCATACACAGCCAGTGCTTGGTTGGCTGAAATTCAGTGGGAATTCCGCCTGCCTGTAAACCGCCTGATTTGTGACATGCCCACCAGGTGGAAATCAACTTTAGCAATGCTGCAACAGCTATACATGCAGCAGAGGGCTGTCATCGAGTACCTGTGCAAGGCCGCCTCGGCTTTTTTTCCCCACGCCAATGGCTGATCATTAAGGATGCATGCTGTGTACTGTCACCATTTGAGGAGGCCATAAGGATGGTGAGCCATGACAGTACATGCATCAGTGACACAGTCCCTGTTGTGTTCCTGCAGGAGCAGACTATGCGTGGCATTATGGACAGGGCACTGGAGGCAAAGCAACAGGAGGAAGAGGAGGACTTCCTTTCCTCTCAAGGCCCACTTTATCCAGACACCATAATTCTTATGTCACAGAACACACAGGAGGAGAGAGGGGAGGAGGATGAGGAGGAGGATTCTGGCACTGTTGTATGCTTTGAAGAAGAGGAAGACATGCGTCAATCTGTAAGCGATGGCTTTCCAACCCCAGGACCCTTGGGAGTAGTACATTGGCTGGGAGGAGGAAGTTCCAGATGCTGTCATCCTGAGTGACCGCGAGGGGTCTGCTTCTCAAGCATGGGAAACCTTGTGCTTCAAAGCCTGTGAAAGGACCCAAGAATACGTGGCATAAAGGAGAATGACCATTACTGGTTGGCAACCCTCCTTGACCACCGTTATAAGGGGAAGGTCTCGGAATTCATCCCGTCCCCACAGAGAAGACAAAATCACTTGAGGACACTTTAAAGAGGATTTTATCTAACCTTTTTCCCCGACTCCAGTAGGTCACAGTGCCGGCGAAAATGTCTTTTTGAGTCTTCTATTGGTCAAGAGAGGAGCATTGGAGAAGGCGTCCGCATCAGTGAGGCATATCGTAATTTCTTTAGTCCTCGCCATCCAGGCACGTCAGCTTACACATCCCATCAGCAGCGTCTGCATCACATGGTGGACGATTACCTTGGGGCCAAAACAGAGATGGAGAGCTTTCCAGCTGACAATCCACTGGCTTACTGGGTCATAAGAATAGACCACTGGCCAGAACTTGCCTAGTTTGCTATTTAGTTGCTGGACTGCCCTGCATCCAGTGTGCTTTCAGAACGGGCATTCAGTGCTGCAGGAGGTTTCGTGACTGATCATAGAACGTGTCTGTCCACAGACTCCTTGGACCGTTTGACTTTCATAAAAATGAATCAGTCATGGATTACCAGCTATGAAGCCCCTAATGCTGATGTTACTGATCGAGTTTTTTTGGGATGTGAATCTCTGCAGGACTTCGAGGCTCGACTAGGCTGGCGCCCTCTTTCCCTCCTCTCCCTCCACTGTTTTCATTAGGTTACCAGGACCTAATCTTTTTTGAGGAGCTGCCTCAAGTCACCATACATCTAAGTTTTGTTACCTATTCCAACACACTAGCACAGTAGCTCCCACTCCAATTCCCTCCTTTTTCGAGGCTGCCTAGCTTTGTGGGTGTTCAATAATTTCATCTGGAAGAATGTTTTTGGTATAGGTTTAATGGGCACAATTAACACCCAAAGACCATTTTTTCAGTACCTGTTTGATGGGTGCATATCATTGCAATTTTTTTGGCCTTCATCAAGAGCGCCTCTATAGTATAGGATTATGGTGGGAAGGAACCACAGACACCCAAAGACTAATTTTTTGTGCACTTGTTTGACAGGTGCATATCATTGCAATTTTTTTTTTACGGAAAGGCCAATTCTTGCCTTCATGAAGAGCAGCTCTATAGGGTTATGGTGTGAAGCACCACTGACACCCAAAACCCAATTTTTTACTTCTATCCAAAGTCAAAGTGACACCAGAATTTATCCAAAAAATCTCTACTCTTGTTCCCAGTGCACTACATTGTGGACTCATCATACACACTGGCTCCCCAGCTCTTGCTGAGCATAATAAAGGCAGCTTGAAGGGAAAGATTACATTGTTTTGACTTTTTAAATGCAATTATGGCTGTAGCAGATTATAGACATGGTATAGATCTGCCACTTTACAGGCAGACTAAGGGGAGTGGGGACTTATCCCCTCCTGATCTGCCTGTGCAGCACCGCTTTGCTGAGAGACCAATGGAGGAAGGGTGAGCACAAGCATGACATAATGCTATAGAATCTGTAAAAAGCTTATGATGTATAACATGTGACTGATATTCTATGTTTGATCAGTAGACAATCATAAAAAGTGGAATAATCCTGAAGAAGCAATAAGTATTATGAAACGTTGATAACTATTCCACCTTCTGATGTGTCAAATGCATCGTAGTGTAGATGGATAAACATGTAAAATGTTGGATATAAATGTGTATACAATTTTATGAAGTGTGTTTTTAAAATGCATATGAATAAAGAATTTTTAAGAATGACATATTGTGCTCACTTTGACCAAATACCAACCCATTAAAGTCCCAGGAACACCTTTGATGAGACTCTCATCAAAAAAATAGTTTCTATACTATTGAATCGGGATGGGATTGGATTATGGTCTCTCACACTGATCGTCAAAAAAATCTCTTTGTTAAAGGGAAATTATAAACAAAATGCCCAATACAGACAATTTAATACAGGCGCATAATGCACATAGCAAAAATAAGAAAAAATGGCATATGACACTAAATAATATTGTAGGCAAACACATTTTGTTAAAATAAGGAAACAGACAGGGGAGGAAGGAGACGTAGGGAGGTAGTAGAGGGGGGAGAAAAAAGAAAAGAAAAAGATTCCCTTAGGTGGGTGGCACACAGTTTTTTTTTCTCCTTCTCTCCATCTGAACTTGCAAGACAGCAAACTTTTGAGTCATGGTTGGTTGGTCCGTCATTTCCCGCAATTCCGCCATTATGGATAAATACATAATTACTTATGAATCTTGATTATAGTTTTGGGAGCTGCATGCAAGTTCTGCCTGTCTCTTCCAATGAGGAGCTGTGAGCGTGGTTTCCTGCAACCTAAAAGGCTGATCTCCGCCTTGAGTGGATGAGGGTGGCCCACAGCAACTTCTGGACAGCTGAATCATTTTAAACCTCTGGTTAGTAGGACTATTCCTGAACCTCAAAGCTTAGCGGTAAATATTACACTGTGTACACAAATGTAACGTTTTAATGTGTTAAATTTGAATTCCTAAAATTATTTGGATGTTTTTTAGAAATAAATTCTCCCTGAGGAAGACCAAGACTTTTAATGGTTGAAACGCATTGGAGTATTTATATGACGAATTCTGCAATGTGATCTTTTGTGAAAAGTATTAACATTGATCTCTTTGGCTGTATTGTAAAATATTGCTTGCATCGCGGGATGTGTCCTTTGCTGTAAAACCAGAGCTCATGTTTTTATCTACAGAATCCACTTTTTTTAATGAATATTGTTTCAATAAAAATACTTTTTGAATGAAACTACAATTTAGAATAATCTTAATTGCTGCCTTAAAACGCCTTGGGGAATCATCCTAAACCCAGGTAGTGTTTAATAAAGCAGCCTGTAAAGAA
The DNA here is from genome assembly GCA_018402905.1 of Glandirana rugosa. Taxonomy (NCBI): domain Eukaryota; kingdom Metazoa; phylum Chordata; class Amphibia; order Anura; family Ranidae; genus Glandirana; species Glandirana rugosa. The sequence continues at coordinate 255,829 of BLSH010127123.1, read as the reverse complement.
AATATGGGAATATATAGAGCAAAAAATATATTGCCTAATTAGGTGGTGGACTAGCAATCATTTGCTCTCAAAACATTTACTGGACGAGCTTCTTCAGGAGAGTGATCAAAGCTAATTTTAGACTAAAAGTTGGGGGGGGGGGTGACATACATATTTTCTGCAACATAAAAGTAAATGTGGCTTTTTTACAGTGAGTATGACGAAAACAACAGTATGCCTTCTCTCAATTACAGTCAGAGCTTGTGCAAGGTTGAAGGAGAACTCTGGCTTGCTATGCAGAATACCCAAATTGAGTCCTTCAGACATAGTCCCTCTGATTGAAAATAAAATACTCTTTGTGGTATCTAGTCACATTAAACTCCCAAAATGCTTCCAGTAGATGAAGCCCATTTGTTGTTTTACCTTGCTTTAGGTCACTTGAGCTTGGGAGCTGTATTTATAATTCAGTGGTAGAAAGTAGGGGTAAGGAATACCACATTAGAAGCAAGATACTTGTAACCAACAGCTCTTCATTGTAATTATTTGGACCCAGCAATAAAGTAACACTTTATATGAATTTAAGCAAAATATACTATATTGTCAAAAGTATTGGGACACTTGCCTTTACAAGCACATGAACTTTAGTGGCATCCCAGTCTTCAGTCCATAGGGTTCAATAATTAATTGGCCCACCCTTTGCAGCTATAACAGCTTCAACTCTTCTGGGAAGGCTGCCAGCAAGGTTTAGGAGTGTGTCTATGGAAATGCTTGGCCATGCTTCCAGAAGTGCATTTGTAAGGTCAGGCACTGATTTTGGACGAGAAGGCCTGGCTCGCAGTCTCTGCTCTAATTCATCTATGGGGTTCAGGTCAGGACTTTGTGCAGGCCAGTCAAGTTCCTGCACCCCAAACTCACTTATCCTTGTCTTTATGGACCTTGTTTGTACACTGGTGATCAGTCATGTTGGAACAGAAAGGGGACATCCCCAAACTGTTCCCGCAAAGTTGGGAACATGAAATTGTCCAAAATGTCCTGGTATGCTGACACCTTAAGAGTTCCATTCGCTGGAAGTAAGGGGCCAAGCCCAACCCCTGAAAGACAACCCCACACCATATCCCCCCCCCCCACCAAATGATTTGGACCAGTGCACAAAGTAAGGTCCATAAAGACATGGATGAGCGAGTTTGGGGTGGAGGAACTTGACTGGCCTGTACAGAATCCTGACCTCAACTTGATAGAACACCTTTGGGATGAATTAGTGCGGAGACTGCGAGCCAGGCCTTCTCATCCAAAATCAGTGCCTGACCTCAAAAATGCGCTTCTGGAAGAATGGTCAAACATTCCCATAGACACACTCCTAAACCTTGTGGACAGCCTTCCCAAAAGAATTGAAGCTGTTATACAATATCTCACAAAAGTGAGTACACTCCTCACATTTTGGAGATATTTTATTATATCTTTTCATGGGACAACACTAAAGAAATTACACTTTGTTACAATGTAAAGTAGTGCATGTACAGCTTGTATAACAGTGTAAATTTGCTGTCCCCTCAAAATAACTCAACACACAACCATTAATGTTTAAACCACTGGCAACAAAAGTGAGTACACCCCTAATTGAAATTGTCCAAATTGGGCCCAATTTAGCCATTTTCTCTCCCCGGTGTCATGTGACTCATTAGTCTTACAAGGTCTCAGGTGTGAATGGGGAGCAGGTGTGTTAAATTTTGTGTTATCCCTCTCACTCTCTCATACTGGTCACTGGAAGTTCAACATGGCCCCTCATGGCAAAGAACTCTCTGAGGATCTAAAAATACAAGTGTTGCTCTACATAAAGATGGCCTAGGCTATAAGATTGCCAAGACCCTGAAACTGAGCTGAAGCATGGTGGCCAAGTCCATACAGTGTTTATCAGGACAGCTTCCACTCGGCACAGGCCTCGCCATGGTCGACCAGAGAAGTTGAGTACATGTGCTCAGCGTCATATCCAGAGGTTGGCTTTGGGAAATAGACATATGAGTGCTGCCAGCATTGCTGCAGAGATTGAAGGGGTGGGGGGGTCAGCCTGTCAGTGCTCAGACCATACGCCTTACACTGCATCAAATTGGTCTGCATGACTGTCATCCCAGAAGGAAGACTCTTCTAAAGATGATGCACAAGAAAGCCCACAAACAGTTTGCTGAAGACAAGCATATTAAGCACATGGATTACTGGAACCATGTCCTGTGGCCTGATGAAACCAAGATAAACGTATTTGGTTCACATGGTGTCAAGCGTGTGTGGTGGCAACCAGGTGAGGATTACAAAAACAAGTGTGTCTTGCCCACAGTCAAGCATGGTGGTGGGAGTGTCATTGTCTGGGGCTGCATGAGAGCTGCTGGCACGGGGGAGCTACATTTCATTGAGGGAACAATGAATGCCAACATGTACTGTGACATACTGAAATAGAGCATGATCCCCTCCTTTCGGAGACTGGGCCACCCGCAGGGCAGTATTCCAACATGATAACAACCCCAAACACACCTCCAAGAAGACCACTGCCTTGCTAAAGAAGCTGAGGGTAAAGGTTTTGTACTGGCCAAGCATGTCTCCAGACCTAAACCCTACTGAGTATCTGTGGGGCATCCTCAAATGGAAGGTGGAGAAAGGCAAGGTCTCTAACATCCACCAGCTCCGGAGCAGTGGAAGAGGACTCCAGTGGCAACCTATGAAGCTCTGGTGAACTTCATGCCCAAGAGGGTTAAGGCAGTGCTGGAAAATAATGGTGGCCACACAACATAATGACACTTTGGGCCCAATTTGGACATTTTCACTTAGGGGTGTACTCACTTTTGTTGCCAGTGGTTTAGACATTAATGGCTGTGTGTTGAGTTATTTTAAGGGGACAGCAAATTTACACTGTTTTACAAGCTGTACACTCACTACTTTACATTGTAGCAAAGTGTAATTTCTTCAGTGTTGTCACATGAAAAGATATAATAAAATATTTACAAAAATGTGAGGGGTGTACCCTTTTGACAATATAGTGTATATCAGCTTTACAGAATATGAATATTATTTTGCACATTTGTTTGGCGAACAGCTTTTTTTATGCTAGAAAGTCATTAATCATGTTAATTTTTATCTTTTGCAAATTCATTACTTTGCAAATGAAAGACATTAAAAGTGAGAAAGATGATTGTCACCAGCACAGTAATGATCTTGATAATGGGTCCATAGCTTTATTCAGCGATCACAGCGATCATGATGAATAAAGGTCACATGCCTGATGAAGGGGTCCTGCGAGGCTCCAAAACATTGCTTCTGTAGGTATAATGTGATCGCTGAATAAAAATATGAACCCATTCCTAGAGATACTTGATGTGCTAGTGCTACTCGTATTACTCGCTTTAAATGTCTTTGGTTTCCAGCCAGTGGTCACTGCAGCACCCACTTACATTTACAACATTGGGCTTGGATGCCACATTACGTCAACATTTCTCTAGTATTTGCAGAGCAATTAACTTGCAAAACTGTAAAAATTAACATGTTTAATGACTTTCTAACATTAAAAAAAGAGCAGTTTGACAAACAGCCAATGTGCAAAATAATATTCTTATTTTGTTATGCTGACATAAAACTTCCCTTAAATTTATATGAAGTGTTAATTTTATTGGTGGGTCCAAAGAATGACATCTGGGACTTTATTTAAAAATGGAGAGCTGTTAAGTAATACAACTAATTAACCAACACTTTTCCTTACAGCTTTTATAACATAGATTAGTAGCAAACTTACAGTCCAGTATCTGAGATACTGAAGCTGGCCATTTGTTGTTGTTGTTCAGTCGTTTAGTCATGTCTGATTCTTTGTGACCATAGCATGCCAGGCTTTTCTGTTCTCCACTGCCTCCCAGAGCTTGCTTAACTTCATGTTTATGTAGCGCTCCCATAGTGTAGGTGTTTTACTTTTGTACATTTTTGGTAGCAGAGGAAAAATCTATTCAGGCCTGACTGTAAGCGCAGGCCTGAATGTTTTGATCTGGACGTGGCTCAGGGGAGGGGCTGGAGATGGAGGGAAGGGACACTCCTTGGAGATTCCTCCCCTTGGGTTGGGAAAGCTCTAGAAGGGGAATGGATGAGGAGGTGTCATTTTCCTGATGTATGACAAGGAGCCCTGACCAATCCACAGGCTGGATGGGCAGGGGGCAAGCATCCTTAAGTACAGCAATCTGCCAGCACGAGTCAGGAGAGTTCAGGTGGAAGAGATGAGGATGTAGCTTGAGCTGCAGATCAGGCCTCACCCAGGAGGGGAGCCCCCAGTCTGGGGGGGGTGAACCTGAGGCCTGGGGCTTGGGTGCAGCCGGGAGCAGGAGTCGGCTCCTGGAGTGGCACAAGGAAGCAAGAGAACAGCTGAGTTCTACATGGAAAGAGACTCTTTCAAGGATCCACCAAATAGATGGTGAGCGGTGGTCCCTGGGAGTTGGGTGAGAAGGCTGTGACAGTCTGGGAGGAGAGCGTGCAGTTTGTAGAGGAAAAGAGGAGCCAGGGAGCCAAACAAGGGGAAGGAGAGCCGTTAGACCGCAGGACAGACCGGATGGGTCTGGAAGATGGGTGGGCTGGGAGTTGTAGTTCATCCAAGGCCTAGCTAAAACCAACATACTTAGCTACACAAAAGAGGGTCCATGATGGAAATCAGCGACTCTTACCTACAAAGAGGGGTCCTGAGGCCTCGCTAGCGGCTGCAGCAGGCCTCACCATGTGCTAGCTGTGGTGAAGAAGAAGTGTCATGGAGGTCTGATAAATTTCCTTTCGGACCAGGAAGAAAACAGTGTAACGGTCAGCAAGTGTGCTGGAGAGAGGAAAGGAGAAGGGTAACGGTCAGCAAGTAATGTGCTGGAGGAGAAGTTTATATATCAGAGGTGTATATAGTAAGGTCCCATGTTCAATTACTGGGCATCCTACAGTCATCCCTAATCCCTATCCAAGTTCAACCCCTAAATAAAGCAACGAAACAAAGTACCGGTCTGTTCAGTGACTTTGGGTGTGTGGAATTCGTGTGATTGAGGGCAGTGGGCAAGTGGACCACAACTATCAGCCACTCTTGAGGGAGCACATGGCTACATTTTGTTGTTTTAATGATTATATCTATCCCTCTTTGTTTTCTGTTGTCTTCTTCTCCTTTTTCCTTCCATGTTTCTCAGCATCAGGGTCTTTTCCAATGAGTCCTCTCTTGCATTAGGTGGCCAAAGTATTTGAGCTTAAGCTTCAGGATCTGGCCTTCCAGTGAATATTCAGGGTTGATTACCTTCAAGATTGACTGGTTTGATCTTCTTGCCATCAAGGGACATTCAAGAGTCTTCTCCAACACCATAGTTCGCTGTTCAGTCTTCCTTATGGTCCAACTTTCACAGCCATAGGTTACTGCTGGGAACACCATAGCTTTGACTATATGGCACTTTGCCAGTAGGGTGATGTCTCTACTTTTGTCTAATTTTGTCTAGGTTTGTCTTGCTTTTCTCCCAAGAAGCAAGTGCCTCTTAATTTCATGGCTACAGTCACCGTCTGCCATGATCTTGGAGCCTAGGAAGATAAAATCTGTCACTGTTTTGATTTCTTTTCCTTCTATTTGCCAAAGAGTTATGGGACCGGTTGCCATAATTTTAGTTTTGTTCAATTTCAGACCAGCGTTTGCACTCTCCTCTTTCACATTCATTAACAGACTCTTTAGTTCTTTTTTTAGTTTTCTTTTTTTATTGTCTGCATATGTCAGGTTGTTGATATTTCTCCCGACAGTCTTAATATAAGCTTGTGATTCATTGATCCCGACATTTTGCATGATGTATTCTGCATATAAGTTAAATAAGTAGGGTGACAATATACACCCTTGCCGCACTCCTTTTTCAATTTTGAACCAGTCAGTTGTTCCATATCCTGTTCTAACTGTCACTTCTTGACTTGCATACAGGTTTTTCAGAAGACAGGTGAGGTGGTCTGGTATTCCCATTTCTTTCAATATTTGCATAATCTTGCTGTAATCCACACAATCAAAGGCTTTACTGTAATCAATAAAGCAGAAGTAGACTTTCTTCTGGTACTCCCTTGCCTGCTCCATAATCCAGCGAATGTTGGCAGTTTGATCTCTAGTTCTCCTCTTCCTTTTGAAACCCAGTTTGTACTTGTGTTAGCTCTCAGTTCACATGCTGCTGAAGCCTAGCTTGTAGATTTTTGTAGCATAACCTTGCTAGCGTGTGAGATGAGTGCGAACATATGGTAGTTTGAACATTCTTTGGCCCTGTCCTTCTTTGGTATAAGAATGTAAACGGACCACAGTAGATTGCTTTACAAAAGACCTGGATTCTTTCCTAAATGTACATAACATAACGACTACTAACATTTATAGGTAAAGGGAATCAGGAAGGAAATTTTTCCCCCGCTATAGCAAATTGGATCAGGCCTTGCTGGGGTTTTTTGCCTTCCTCCAGAACAACTGTGGGTGAACGATTGTGTATATGGGATTTAATGGTCATATATATATATATATATATATATATATATATATATATATATATATATATATATATATATATATATTTTATTGGTTGAACTAGATGTCCTTTTTCAACCTGGCTAACTATGTAACTCTTCCAGTCCTGTGGTCATTGTAGAGTTCTCTAAATTTGTTGGCATATTGAGTGCAGCACTTTAACAGCAAAGTCTTTTAGGATTTTAAATAACTCAGCTGGGATACCAACACTTCTGCCAACTTTGTTATTAGCAATGCTTTCTAAGGACCATTTGACTTCACTCTCCAAGATATCCGGTTCAAGGTCAGTGACTGCATCATCGTGGTTATATGGGACTTTCAGATCTTTCTTGTATAGGTCTTCTGTGTATTCTTGCAATCTCTTCTTTATCTCTTCTGCTTCTGTCAGGTCCTTGCCATTTTTGTCTATTATCATGCCCATCTTTACACAGAACTGTCCCTTGATATTTTCAATTTTCATGAAAAGCTCTCTAGTCTTTCCCATTCTATTGTTTTCCTCTCATTCTTTGCATTGAATGTTTAAGAAGGTCTTTTTGTCTCTTCTTGCTATCCTCTGGAAGTCTGCATTCAGTTGGGTATATTTTCCCTTTTCTCCATTGCCTTTTGCCTTCCTTCTTTGCTCAGCTATTTGTATAGCCTCATCAGATAGCCACTTTGCTTTCTTGCATTTCTTCTTCTTTGGGATGGTTTTCATTGCTGCATCTTGTACGATGGTACAAACTTCCTTTCATTGTCCCTCAGAATTGCCTATCTGATCTAATCCCTTAAATCTGTTTGTCACCTCCACTGAGTATAATCTAAGCAGGCCATACACTAGTAGAAAAAAAAAATCACTTTTGGAACATCCATTCCAATTTGTGATATTTAGGTTAAATCAACATTTGTTTTTGACTGTAATGACTTGAAAATTTGAAGGAGCAGAACTGAAATACAGATTGGATATTAATAGCAAACATCATTTTGAAATGCATTTGAACAACTTTTGTCAAGTCTCTGTTGACACCAATGAATGCACTGCCGATATTTTTAATACAAACATTTGTGCAAAAATCTACCAGATAATGGCCAGCTTTTTAGTTGTGTGTCTGTCCACTACCTTCACTAAATCATGCTGAATAGGGATCAGAAAACACCTTTATCGTGGTTTTTGACTAGGATGTCTGGAATCCATGGGCTGGCAGCTTCTTCATGCCAAAGGGCCTCCACTATCTCCTTGGATTGTAACAAACGGAATTTGAGATAGAAGCACCACACCAAAATGTAATCATCTAGACACAAATTTATTCCAAGATAAAATTGTATAACTTTTGTCACAAAGCCAACATGTTTCAGGGGCTCAGCACTTCCCATTCAAAAAGGCTAAAGAACAAAACACAAAATCTGAAAATATAAACTAATATATTATAAGGTGACCTAGACTAAGGTGGTAAAAAAGAGTATCTGTTATAGAAACATCTAATATACAGGTGATACTCGAAAAATTAGAATATCGTGCAAAAGTTCATTTATTTCAGTAATGCAACTTAAAAGGTGAAACTAATATATGACATTGGCTCATTACATGCAAAGCAAGATAGTTTAAGCCGTGATTTTTCATAATTGTGATGATTATGGCTTGCAGCTCATGAAAAACCCAAATCCACAATCTCTAGAATATTGTGAAAAAGTGCAATATTCTAGGCTCAAAGTGTCCCACTCTAATCATCTAATTAAGCCATAACACCTGCAAAGGGTTCCTAAGCCTTTAAATGGTCTCTCAGTCTGGTTCAGTAGGAATCACAATCATGGGAAAGACTGCTGACCTGACAGTTGTGCAGAAAACCATAATTGACACCCTCCATAAGGAGGGAAAGCCTCAAAAGGTAATTGCAAAAGAAGTTGGATGTTCACAAAGTGCTGTATCAAAGCACATTAATAGAAAGTTATGTGGAAGGGAAAAGTGTGGAAGGAAAAAGTGCACAAGCAGCAGGGATGACCGCAGCCTGGAGAGGATTGTCAGGAAAAGGCCATTCAAAGGTGCTGGGGACTTTCACAAGGAGTGGACTGAGGCTGGAGTCAGTGCATCAAGAGCCACCACACACAGACGGATCCTGGACATGGGCTTCAAATGTCGTATTCCTCTTGCCAAGCCGCTCCTGAGCCAAACAAACAATGTCAGAAACGTCTTACCTGGGCTAAAGAAAAACAGACCTGGTCTGTAACTCAGTGGTCCAAAGTCCTCTTTTCTGATGAGAGCAAATTTTGTATCTCATTTGGAAACCAAGGACCCACAGTATGGAGGAAGAATGGAGAGGCACACACTGCAAGATGCTTGAAGTCCAGTGTGAAGTTTCCACAGTCTGTGTTGATTTGTGGAGCCATGTCATCTGCTGGTGTTGGTCCACTGTGCTTCATTAAGTCCAGGGTCAACGCAGTCGTCTACCAGGAGATTTTGGAGCACTTCATGATTCCTTCCGCTGATGAGCTCTATGGGGATGCTGACTTCATTTTCCAGCAGGACTTGGCACCTGCCCACACTGCCAAAAGCACCAAAACCTGGTTCAATGACCGTGGAATTACTGTGCTTGATTGGCCAGCAAACTCGCCTGACCTGAACCCCATAGAGAATCTATGGGGCATTGCCAAGAGAAAGATGAGAGACATGAGACCCAACAATGCAGAAGAGCTGAAGGCCGCTATTGATGCATTCTGGTCTTCCATAACACCTCAGCAGTGCCACAGGCTGATAGCTTCCATGCCACGCCGCATTGAGTCAGTAATTGCTGCAAAAGAGGTCTGATATTGTTCTATGTACAATCCTTGTTTTATTTATTGCATGTAATATTCTAATTTTCTGAGATTGTGGATTTGAGGTTTTCATGAGCTGTAAGCCATAATCACCACAATTATGACAAATCATGGCTTGAACTATCTTGCTTTGCATGTAATGAGTCTATCTCATATATTAGTTTCACCTTTTAAGTTGCATTACTGAAATAAATTAACTTTTGCACAATATTCTAATTTTTTGAGTATCACCTGCACTATAAATGATCAAATGGATAAATGTAATTATCACACGAGTATCACATCCAATCAATTAAAAGTATGTATAATATATTACTGAGTTGATAAAATATTCCCAAATATTACTATCCATCATAATGCACTTACATTAAAAATACTTTTATGTATGTATAATCAATCCAGGAAATTAGTATCAATGATGCCAATTGATACAATTATGCCTTAATTATGCACATGAGTCGTTCCATAAAATACTAAAATGATATAAAATTGAATAACATTATTGTGATATGGTTGTGTAATATCAGTATTCCTGCCGATTTAGTTAAAATATTATACAGTAATTGTCAAAATCATAATTATAGGTTGTATGCCTTGTATAAACATATTTCTGTTATACTCAGTGGTACAATAAATGAATAAGAATAAACATATGCTGCGAGGTAAAAAATAGGTAAAAAAACACTGCACCTTAAATACTGGCAATAAATTTGCAGCGGGGCTGGACAGTGGTTACAATTTAACAGAGATCTGGTGGGAAAAGATGGTAAGTGTAATGAGAATATGATATAAGGAGGCACAGAGTGTTATCAGGAGAGATAGAGAAGAAGTCCCTGAAGAAGTCACTTGACGTAACGCGTAGGGCGTGGCCAGACTTGGCAGTGTACTGAAAGTGACGTGAGAGGCGGCAAATGCCATTGTTTTTACCATGCCATGCATTTTTATCTTGTTTTTGATGTAAGCATTCAACTGGCTTTTAAATAAAGTGTAATGTTTTAACACATTTTACACTATGGCAGGCATATTGTTTATTTCCTTTCCACATATGGATCGGAGCCACTAGCGGAACCTTATGAGTCTGGATCTATTATCCTGATTAGAGGTGATAAGGAGAAGGATACTGTGAGGAAGGATCACCAGCCCCTTATTGGAATCTGATTTTAAGGCTGTTTATATGTGATTTTGAGGTAGAGTTCTGAGCACTGAGGTGTTGGTGGAAGCACAGAAAGATTCCTTCTACTTACCCACCTAGTTATTCTTCCCTATTTTATTTACAGAAACCGCATATATTATATATTACTTCTCATTTCTATACTGGGAATACTTACATGCACTGATCACTGTGTTATACTGTGTATGTACTATTCTCTCACTTGGTTGAATGAACTGTTTGTGATTATTTCTATACATGCTTACTCTCTCCAGCTACTGCCTGCCCTCTGTTCTCTGACCATGCTGGCCTGTGGCCAGGGATGATTCCCATTTTTCCTCTAGTGCTCAGTGGAGCAAGGTGCCAGCCAGGGTATTTTTTCGGTGTTCAAAGATTTTATTGCAAAGTACAGAGTGGCCACGTGGCCGAGCTAACATGCAGACTTTTACATTAGAGTAAGAATACAATAAAAGTAAACATAATAGAAGCAGTCTCATGGCTCCAGAACTCATTAAGTTTAGGTATTTGAGGTTTTGTGTGTTAGTTACAAAAATAACCTGAGGAGGGAAACTATCCGACATAGGATTCATGAGACTATATGATGTAAAAGTTCTCATTCAGGAGATTAAAGGCAAAATTAAGGAATCAGAAAAGGGGGAAGAGATAGAAGGAGGGGAGAAAGGGGGGTGGGAATAAAGGATAGAAGAGAGAGAAGAGTGGAGTATAACCGGGGGGGGGGGGGGACAATGGCTCATCTGAGGGATGTGTATGCTGAAGATGTGACACATTTTATGTTGTGAAGTCAAGGGAGAAGTAGGTTGGTGTCAAAGTCTGTTGGGAGGAAATTGCATACCCAGGGCTGCCAAATTCGGTCGAATTTAGGGATAGTGTCTAGAATTGTGGCCTCAATCTTGACATGAATCATAGCCTTAGTGACTCTATGTTTGGTGCCAGGGTATTTTTTCTGTACAGTTTTATCCATCCACAGACATGGACACAAACATAATGGATAGGAGGAAGGAGGCTTGTTTTACGAGAACTCTGTAAAAATATAGATGGTTGGCAACCCCGGAGCTGGAAACAGGGCCGGCGCCACCATAAGGCAGCTTAGGTAGCTGTCTTACGCCACCAGGCCAGGGGGGGCGCCAGACCCAGGCATCCCTCACCTAGCTACAATGAAACCTTTTTCCTGATTGCCCAAAGCCACA
>BLSH010127123.1:178861-192658 GCA_018402905.1 Glandirana rugosa | reverse complement strand
TCACTACATATCCCCCCTCAAGATTCGATTACGTCTACGAAGATTATGCGAAATTTTTGATGGGAACGCCACACGATTATTATCGCGTTAAGACGTTTTCACGATTCCACAAAATACCCGACCCGTCCAAATTTCGTTTAGGCACATTTTCCCTTCCCATTTTGACAGGAGGTACCTCGTCCTTTCGTTATCACCCATACTAATGTACCGACGATAAAAATTAACACCATATCACTTGACTTAAAACTACGGTAAAATAACCTGCAAAAAATTATACTTCTTTATTTTACACTTCTTAAAATTGCGTAATGGTCGACATACCAACGGGGTATTTTAGGGTGGACTTCCCAAGTTTAAGTACATGAGCAAGAAGTATTAATGATTTTATGGGGCAACCATACAGCTGGTAATGCGTTAAAATTCTTCACATTTTATTTCTTCATATTAAAAAACGTCCAATAAAATGGCATCAAAATTCAGTTCACTATACCACAATTAAAAATAGCAGCCATGTAATCATACCCACTATTGCTTTCCTGCTCCATGGAGGACAGTTTTACCCTTCCCTTTTACACGGATTTGCTTTAAACCTGCCCAGCCCATAAAACACCTTAGCACTTTTGCAGAATTGCGCTATTATTAGCACACCGCAAGGGTAGTTTTTAAAGCGTATTAGAAGCATCTGCATTAGCTTAGAACTCCCCCCTATACATCACTTCCTCTTCACTACCTTAAATATTGTGGATTGAAAAGAAAAGATGGAGTTTGCAGCAGTGATGGTGCTTTTCATTTTGCTATATTGGGAACATCTTCTCAAGTGGAGGCAGCAACGTAGATATTGGGTTCATTTCATATTGCAGTCACACTCCTCAAGGGGACAATTTGTTCTATTATACCAGGATTTGAGAGATCACCTGGAAAAGTTTAGGAATTATACTTGGATGAACATTTCTACTTAAGTTGCAATTCTGTTTTTGTGTTGTTTGTTTGGTCAGTCACTGGTTTTGGTAAAAAGGATTAGCATACTCCTTGGCTATGAGTAGCATAGTTGTTATGTTTGCATAGGGATTAGCATAGGACTAGTGATTAGGGTTAGCATAGGACTGGAGATTAGGGTGAGCATAGACCTAGGGATTAGGGTTAGTATAGGACTAGGAATTAGGGTTAGCATAGGACTGGAGATTAGGGTTAGCATAGGACTAGGGTTAAGGATTATGCTAACCCTAATCCCTAGTCCTATGCAAACCCTAAACCCTAGTAGTATGCTAGTTTCAGTGTTAGCATCCTGCTATTAGATTTAGATTCAGGGTGCTAGGGTCATGGTTATGTAGTGTAGCCAATGACGCCCTTAGGGGTAGCTGAGTGTTGTGGTTCATCTGCTCACACTGTCCTCAATCACATCCATACCACACCAGGAGTTACAGAACAGGCTGGTACTTTATTTTTGTTTGTTTTATTTGGGGATTTAACTTGGATGGGGATTAGGGGTGTTATGGGATGCCCATAGAATAGGTTGTAAACTTACACAGGACCACTATACACAGCTCCATATATACATCTCCTCGTCCTCCAGCACACTACTTGCTCCAGTTACACTCCACCACATTACTTGCGTCTCTATACTCCAGTTCCTCTCTCCTACACATTACTTGTTCCAGGCCCAGAAGGAAGTTTACTAGGCTTTCTCCATTCTTCCAGCCTGACTAGCTCATGGTGAGGCCTGCATTGCTATGTGTAGGACCTCAGAATCACCCGTTACAGGTAGGGACAGTTGATCCCCTAGTGTGCAGGTACACTAATGTGCTAGCCGGCCTGATGGACTACTACTCACAGCCCATTCTTTTACTCCAGGCCCTGTCAGCCGCTCCAGCTGCATTAGCCTCCTTCACTGCCACCATGACACCACAGTTCCCTGCTGACTTCTACATCCTTCCCAGATTGTCTCTCACCCCAGCATGCCTCTACAGCTTCCCAGGGTGTGGGCCACTCACCGACCACCCAGTGGACTCCTGACTGAACCTCTCCAGTAGCACTGTCTGTTGCTCTCCTGCTCCCTTGTGCGGCACCAGAATCTCCCTCCTCTCCTTCTGGCTGCAGCAAAGCCCAGGCCTCAAGCCCCCCCCCCAGACTGGGGGCTCCCTTCCCGGGTGAGGTCTCAGCAACCTCAGCTACATCTCAGCTCAAGCTCTTCCACCCAAAACTCCTCCCAGATTGGGCTGAACTTGAGTATTTATGGAGTCCTGCCCCCTGCCAATCCAGATTAGGGATTGATTAGGGCTCCTTAGAATACTCCAGATGCTATACCTTCCTCCCAGCTTTCTGTCCACAAACCTTCCTTCGGTTTCTAGAAAGAAGTGGGAAGTCCTAGTGACCTCATCTGTGAATCACTCAATCCTCCCTGAGCCCGGAAACAAAAAAAAAACAATCAGGCCTGCACATCAGTCAGGCCTTACTAAATTTTCCTCACCTACCAAAAATCTAATCACACTAGATCCCACTTACCAGGGGGCGCTACACTCACCCCCCCCCCAAACCTCAGCTGGTCCCTACCTGAGAAAATTGAACCCAGAACCCCAGAATCCCAGAACAGAAAATGGGAAGGGAAAGGGGAACAAACTTGGATGGGGAAGTAGAGAAGAATAAATTAAGTACAAAAATATATTGTCACATCTGTATACATTACTCACACTGTACAATATATTTACACATCCTTAAAGTGGTTGTCATGTCATGACAATCACTTTAACCACTTACCAACTGGAAGGTTTTCCAGCTTTAGGACCAGAGCACTTTTTGCTATTCGGCACTGCGTCGCTTTAACTGACAATTGCGCGGTCGCGCGATGTTGCACCCAAAAAAAATTTGCGTCCTTTTTTTCCCCACAAATAGAACTTTCTTTTGGTGGTATTTGATTGCCTCTGCATCATTTCTGATCGCCACTATAAATAAAAGAAGAGCGACCATTTTGCAAAAAAAAAACAAATTTCTTACTTTTTGCTAAAATTCAAATCCAAAAAAAAATATATAAAAAAAACATTTTTTTTCACCGGTTTTGGCCGATTTATATTCTTCCTCATATTTGTGATAAAAAAAGATCACAATTGGCGTTTATTGATTGGTTAGCGCAAAAGTGGCCGCGTTTACGGATGATGAGAATTAATTTCTGGGGTTTTTATTTATTTATTTATTTTTTAACTGTTAATGGCGGCGATCTGCGATTTTTAGCGGTACTGCGATATTGCAGCGGACATGTCTGCCATTTTTGACACTTTTTTGGGACCAATGACATTTATTCAGCGATCAGAAATTTAAATGTCCACTGATTACTGTATTAATGTCATTGGCAGTGAAGGGGTTAACCTGGGGGGGGAGAGCTAGGGGTTAACTGTGTTCCCTGGGTGTGTTCTTACTGTGGGGGGGTTGGGCTAACATGGGCATGAGAGATATAACTGATCCCAGTGACAGGGATCAGTAGATCTCCCATGCCTGCACCAACAGAATGGGGAACCGCCGTGTTTACATTGGCGGTTCCCCGTTCCTTCCCTGTGGCCGCTCATGGCGGCTCACCGGTGGACATCGGGTCCACCCAAGCCGGGGGCACACTCCTCAGGAGTGTGGCGGGTGCGCGCGCGCCCTGGCGGCTGTTCACAGATCGGCGTCTTTTTACAGCGATTCGCGCTCAGCATCCCGACTGCCGCCGTGAAAACACGGCACGTGGTCGGGAACTAATTAAACTACAGGTAAGCCTATATTCAGGCTTACCTATAGGTCCCGGGAATATCTCCTAAACTTGCACCATTTAGGAGATATTCTCTGTATTTGCATGTACCAGCGTCATCGACACATGCACAGTGAAGAAACGGCCCGACTGGGCTGCTTCTTCACGAAGTGTGCCGTTAATGACGGCTCCCATGCACATGCGCGGGAGTGATGTCAGCGTGGCTCCTGCCAATCACAGCGCCGGAGTCCACGATGTGATTGGTCGGCACCCAGGATCCCGGGAGACGACGGACACAGCATGTCGCTGGTCACAGCGGTGCTCAGGGACTGCTGTTACAGTACACAGTACTGTAGTACTGTAGTACAGTTAACTACAGATCCCTGCAGCTAGCTACTTACACAATTTATACATTCCTGAGCCAGAGCACTTCTCCTAAGAGAAAAGCACTCCACCTGCATGACTGTAAGAAGGCTTCTTGACTCACGAGGGATGGGGATGAGCAGCCGCTCCATCCCTAGAATCCTTTGAGAAGAGAGAAGAACGACAACTGCTTTAACTAAACAGGTCCATTGAGAGGGGGTTACAGGCCTCTCAATGAACAACACAAGGTTTAAGAAACACAGTTCTTTTTTTTTTTTAGAGTTCCTGATGGGAGGGACCCCTTCCCAAACAACAGGTTCTCAAAGTGATGAAGAAGCAGGAATAAACCTCAGTGTCTCTCCAGTGAAACAGTCCCTCCCACTGGGCACATGGTGGCAGGCTGGTTTGTCCTGCAATTCAGGGGGAAATGTGCACACTCCGCTACTCCTCCGGCAGTCCATGGATTGTGCTTACATAGGCTGTACTACATCATAGTCCTTACACATAATAGTGAGGATCAGGCAATCTCTTCCGACTGTCCCCCTCCCCCGAATAGAAATTGAATAACTCCTTGCGGGCTGTCCTGCTTTAACAATCACAGTGCAATCTTT
Source organism: Glandirana rugosa (assembly GCA_018402905.1). Classification (NCBI taxonomy): domain Eukaryota; kingdom Metazoa; phylum Chordata; class Amphibia; order Anura; family Ranidae; genus Glandirana; species Glandirana rugosa. The sequence continues at coordinate 187,966 of BLSH010127123.1, read as the reverse complement.
CCGGATTGCTCTGCCCGGTCTCCATTCTTTCTTCAACTCCAGGAATCTCTCCCACTGGCTGCTCTCCAGTCCCCGCAAGGGCTTTGGCACATGGAGGTATTCCCAAGTCATTTTATTCTCCCACTCTTCCCATGAGTTTTCCTCAATATCCATGACCTGGGGTGACATGTAAGGATAATCTACGCCCCACTCCAGAGCAACCCTACGCTGGACTTCTCGCTGGTCCTGGGAGAACCAAGGCTTGTCACCTTGCCTCTCCCCAGCCAAACTAGAGTGTCCAGTGGCTTGACCACATGCTGATGGTATGTGGCTGCTCTGGTCTAAGTAGTGGAGGGCTTATTATAAAAGAGATGGCTGCTGAGACTAGGGATTCCTGATGCAGTGCTTGGCTGTGGTGAAGGTCCAGATTCATCCTCCACCGAGAGGGCATCACAAGTGTGTGAACCCCCGTCACCCACTCTTCCTCGGATCCTTCACTAGATGACCACTCCACTAGGTGCTCTACAGAGCCAAACTTTGCAATCAGTCTGGGTGAACCTCAGTGTATGGCTCTGACCCTAACATCCCCAGTTAACTCCTCCAGGGACTCACTTCCCCCCGCTGCTGACTCCAGCTCTACTGGGATGGCAATGGGGTAGGTTATGGCTGGCATTTCAGGGACCCCGGGCTCCTGCATGGCAGTACTTAGGGTTCCCAGGTCCCTGGCCAGGCCGCAGGCCACGACAGCCTCCTATTCTCCCTTGTCCTCCATTTTGATGGGGGAGTCGCTAGGCCACAACTCATCCCAGCCTTTGGGTGGTGATACCCAGCCCTCCAAGACCTCCGCGGCTGTGGAACACATCTCCCTGATGGCAGGTCCACATGGTAGTACCGTGGCCCCTGCTGCGTGGAAACTGGCTAAGTCACACAAGGACTGCACCGGGTCTAGACAGTGACCCCCATGGTTGGAATCCGGCAGCCCGGGCAGATCAGGCACAGCTGCTCCTCTCCGTCAATCACCCCCAATGCGAGTCCCCCACATGGCTCTAATCGGACCCCTGTGTCAATCAGGGTCCTCTCCGGCTTGTCCGGCAACCACATCCGTGCTGGCAAGGGATGACCACCTTCTGCCTTCTTCCTCTCTCATGTGGTGTCTGTTCCTAGCTGCAAGAGCTGGAACTCTTCCATGGTGTGGCGCCGCCCCCATGTTACCTGGCGAGCTGGCGCCAAAAGTCCTGATAAGCAGGCTTGGTGCATGTCACATTGCTGTAACCCGTTGTGTGAAAGATGAAACTTTGCAGACACACTGACACTAGCAGAACTTGTCCAGACTTGCTGACCTTGTCAGTGGTAGCCGGTAGCAACAGCAATTTTTAGTAGCCGCTGTTTTGGTAAAAAGCACACTCTAAACACAGTCCCTCCCCTTAGCAACAGGAACAGTCCCAGGCATAATTTACTGAAAACAGGATTTGGAGCAAAAATTTCAAGATGCCCAGCTTTTGCAGATCGCTGGGCATATTTGTAATCCAGTGGGTAATGTCCAGCTTTTGCAGAGCGCTGGACATATTTGTAATCCATGGGCGTGATCACCCAGCGTGGCCACCATGGGTAACAGCACATGGTACAAAGTCACTGAATTAGCAGGATGGTTTAAGTGTCCGCCCCAGTGATAACCGGCGTGACTGAGTGAGCAGGAACCGCAATTGGTGACTGCTCCCGCTGGTTTCCATGGGCAACGGCACTCACATTAAGCCCAGTTCAATGGGCAAATCACATAGTCCTTTCCCTGATTCAATCCTTTACTAATGGCAAAACAGTCACATTTCCTTGGCTCAGTTCATATTTCCGTTGCTAGAGGTAACGACTGCCAGAATTACTTGAGACAGATGAATCCTGGACAAGCCCCCAAATGTAGCCAATGGCCTTAGAGGTGGCTGAGTGTTGTGGTTCATCTGCTCACACTGCACTCAATTACATCCATACCACACATGGAGTCAAAGAACAGGCTGGTACTTTGTTTTTGTTTGTTTTATTAGGGGATTGAACTTGGGTGGGGATTAGGGGTGTTATGGGATGCCCACAGAATAGGTTGCATGCACAGGACCACTATACATCGTTCTGTATATGCATGTCCTCTTGTCCTCCAGCACACTACTTGCTCCAGTTACACTTCTTCCTCCAGCACATTACTTGCTTCTCTATATTCTGGTTCCTCTCTCCTCCATTCTTCCAGCCTGACTAGCACATGGTGAGGCCTGCATTGCTATGTGCAGGACCTCAGAACCACCCATTACAGGTAGGGACAGTTGATCCCCTAGTGTGTAGGTACACTGATGTGCTAGCCAGCCTGATGGAATACTACTACATGTGTTTACCAAGCCCCCCTCCGTAGTACAGTGTATATAGGCAGCAATCGCTCCTATATCCACTGACAGCTGAAACATAGTAAACCGTGAGTGTTACTATGTATCAGACTGTCATTTTATGAATGAATGAGAAATCTCTATACAGATTCCTCATTCATTCAAGTAAACTGCTACAGAGAAAGGCACTATCTTCAGTCCAGGGGGGTAACGATGGGTGTTGCAGGGGTTGCAATTGCAACCGGGCCCCATGGTCCAGGGGGCCTGCGTGCCTCCCTTGTACACCTGAATAGGACGGATGGAGAGGGTGTCATTTAGGGGAACCAATCCCCTCCATTTTCCTCTATGCAGTTTTCTTGTCTTCTGCTGTTCCCAGCATCCCTGTGTGCTTCCCTGGTCCCCCCCACAGAGCTGCTGTCTTCCTCACCCCCTCTCTCCTGCCAACTGCTGTAGAAGATGTGTCATGATAGAGAGATGGGAATGGGTCGGTAAATTTGTCATTTACTGGCTCCTTCCTTTTCTGAATGAACAGAGTCAATGATTGGTACCAATTGGTTCATTCATAACTGAAGCATAGTAAACTGTTTTTTACTATACTTCCGTTTCTGAATGAATGGGAGGCTCGGCGCACAGCTATTCCTGTCCATTCATTCTGTGCAGCTGAGGCTACACAGATGGAAATTGAGAGCTGAGGTATATTTAGACCCCTGATATCTCATCAAAGCCCCCCAACAGAGCTCCTAAAAAATTGTAAAAGAAATAAAATGAAATGGTAAAAAAAAGAATAAAATTAAAATAAAAATTAAAAACTACTAACACCAGTGAAGGAACTATCAGGATTGCAAAGGTTGCAATTGTGACCGGGCCCTGGCATTTCACTACCATGGGGAGGCCAAAGATGGCAGAAAGGGGGCCCACTGCAGAACTTGTGGCAGGGCCCTGCTGCGGTACCATAATGAAGGGACCCGCAATAGGAGTAAAAGGCCTCAGGATCAGTGGGAAGAGGGAAGGGGCCTGGTCAGGGGGCCCTTCATAATTTTTTCCACCGGGGCCCTGAAGGTTCTAGTTACGCCTCTGCTTCAGTCCCTTTCTCTGTCTCAAGAAAATAGATATAGGGGTCTGTTTAGACCTCTAATATCCCACCAAAGACCCCCCCCCAAAAAAAATAAAAAAATTAAAAATAATTAAAAATAACTATAAAAAAAAGTAAAAAACAAAGCACAAACATAGTAAGACCCCCCCCCCGCGCCCCCCGGGTCCGCTCGCACTCACCCCCTCCAAGGTGACGGTCCAACCTCACCCTTCCATGGCTTCCTCAGCTTCTCCTCCCGGTCAACCCGATCCATGCTGATTGGCCAGGAGGAAAGGGCGGAAGACAATAGCAAATATTAATTTGCTATTGTCACAAGTAGGTGGGTTTGGGGTGTAATGCTCTGCGCTCCAAGTCCAACCTTTTTCAAGCAAATTAGAGCCTCAGGCTCTAATCATGTGGCTTGAAAAAAAAAATTCATACAAACGTATGAATCCAGCACCCTGCAGAGGGCCAGCACCCCTAATGGACTGCCCGCTCCTAGTAAAACCCCTTTCACATGTAGCAGACTCTGTCAAGCAGATCCACCTGCTCAGCAGGGGATCTGTCTGCTGATCCCCGCTGAGCAGGTGATGATGACAGGTCCATGTCCTCCCCGCTGATACTGAGTGGACACGGAATGATGTCATTTGGTATGTAGCACCTGTACAAACAGAGCCGTTGCTCCCAATTTTATATCTATGTAGGTCCTGTCAGGAACCATGAATCAGACAAAGACAGAAGTACAGTAAAAGCACACTTTTTAATAAAAAGGTAATGTTATAAACAGAGTAAACGTGGTCAAAACATAGCCAGGGTTTGGTAACCACAGTGGATAGTCAGAGCAAGCCAGTGAAACAGGAGTCCAGAGATCAGCGAGCTTAACCACTTCAATACTGGGCACTTAGAACACTTCCCGCCCAGACCAATTTTCACCTTTTAGTGCTGTTGCGATTTGAATGAGAATTGCACGGTCATGCGACACTGTACCCAAACAAACTTTTTATCATTTTGTTCCCACAAATAGAGCTTTCTTTTGGTGGTATTTGATCACCCCTGTAGTTTTTATTTTTTGTGCTATAAAAAAAAAAAGACCGAAAATTTTGGAAAAAAAAAAACATTTTTCTTTGTTTCTGTCACAAAACTTTGTATAAAGTACATTTTCTCCTTCACTGATGGGCACTGATGTGGCTACATTGATGAGCACTGATAAGGCTACACAGACAGCCACTGAGGAGGCAGTACAGATTGGCACTGATGAGGTGGAACTGATAAGGTTGCACTGATGATGGGGCACATATGCAGCACTGATGGGTGGCACTGATGGACACTCATAGGCGGCACTGATAAGTGGCACTGGGCACTGATGGGCATTGATAGGTGGCACTTTTAGGTGGCACAGGTGGGCACTTTTAGGTGGCACAGGTGGGCACTGATAGGTGGCACAGTTGGGCACCGGTGGTCACTGATAGGTGGCAGTGGTGGGCACTGGTGCAACAAGCATTGTTAGGGATGGCACTGGCAGACATCATATATGGGCACAGTGCCATCCCTACAGTGCACTATATTGGCCTTACCTGCTGGTCTAGTGGGGGCTCCCTGGTGGTCCTGGGCGGCCTCCTTGCGATGTCCGGGGGAGGGGCTCCCTGGTGGTCCTGATCGGCTCCCTGGTGGTCCAGTGGGGTGATCCTGAGGGTGGCTGCGCTGATAAACATTCAGCGCAGCCCCCCCATCAGACGAGCAGCCGTTCGGCTCTCCGCTGCTCAGGTCTGCTCGGGTGAAAAGCTTCGGATGGAAGCCTTTTACCTCGCTCGTTAATGCGGTGGGTCAGACTGGCCCATGGCACCACCGATCACCGTGATGCGATCGTGGATTATCCTGAGGACGTCAATAGACATGTGGGTCCGAGGATGAGACCCAAGAACGCTCCTCCGGACCGTACCCCTTCCAATGAACCAGGTACTCTATGCCCCCACGGAACCTACAGGAGTCAATGATAGACTGTATTTCATACTCCTCTTGGTTCTCAACATGAACAGGATGAGGACGTGGTACCGAGGTGGTGAAGCGGTTGCATACCAAAGGTTTTAACAAGGAGACATGGAATACATTAGAAATTTGCATAATAGAAGGCAGGTCTAAAGCGTAAGCCACTTGGTTGATCTTGCAGAGAATACGGAAAGGCCCAATAAACCATGGTGCCAGCTTTAGTGAGGGAACATGAAGTCATAGGTGGCCAGAAGAGAGCCAGACCCTCTCCCCAACTTGGTAAGAAGGCGCAGGTAGGCATCTGTGGTCAGCATGGTGTCTGTACCTATCATTGGCACGTTGCAAAGACTCCTGGACCTGCACCCAAGTGGAACGGAGACCACGGAGATGATCCTCCAATGCAGGAATGCTCTGAGAAACAAATGAATCAGGTAACATGGCTGGTTGGAAACCATAATTTGCCATAAACGGAGACAATCGGGAAGCAGTATTGATGGAACTATTGTGAGCAAACTCTGCCCAAGGTAACAGGTCAGATCAGTTGTTATGGTGGTCAGAAATATAGCAACATAAAAACTGTTCCAAGGACTGGTTGGCTCATTCTGTGGCCCCAATGGACTGCGGGTGATACACAGAAGAGAAGGAAAACTGAATTCCCAACTGTGCACAAAAGGCTTGCGAAAACCAGGACACAAAATTGCTACTCCTGTCCAAGACGATCACCTTGGGAAGCCCATGTAAGCGAAAGATCTCCAAAAATGGATGCCAGTTTCTTGGACGTGGGCAATTTCTTAAGTGGAATACAATGTGACATCTTTGAGAATCGTTCAACCACCATAAGGATAACTGTGTTAGGTAACTCCACAATAAAATCCATAGACAGATGGGCCCAAGGCCGCTTTCCGTTGGGTATGGGTTGTAGAAGACCTACTGGAAGATGTTGTGGTGTTTTGTTCTGAGCACACACGGAACAGGCTGCTACAAAGGCGGCTACATCAGGGAGGAGACTAGGCCACCATAACTGTTGGGAAATAGCCAAAATGAGTTGATTCTTCCCTGGGTGACCAGCAGCCTTGGGAGAATGGTAAGTCTGGAGCACGGCAGTATGGAGACTCTGGGACAAAGCAGCAGTCACAAGGTTTCTTAGAAGGAGCATGGATCTGAGCAGCAAGGATCTTGTCACCCAAAGGTGAAGTGAGACTTGTACGAATCATAGCCAGAATACGATCAGGAGGTATCACAGGAACAGGAACCGACTCCACCTTGGAAGTGGAGGAAAACTTTTGTGACAATGCATCAGCCCTTACATTCTTAGCACTGGGTAAAAATGAGATTGTAATTGAAGCTTCACAAGAACAGAGCCAATCGCATCCTCCTTGGGGAGAGGCGTTAAGCCTCAGACAAGAATGTGAGATTCTTGCGGTCAGTCAAAATGAGAATTGGAACAGTGGTACCCTCAAGGAGATGCCTCCATTCTTTAACCACATGCCGACCGGTTTGCGTACATTTACTGTTGCAGAGTGGCAGCGTAGCATGAATCGGCGTATATAAACAGCGATTCGTGCTGGCTCTGCGTGAGTGTGGCCGCGGGTCGGGCGGACTCGATGCCTGCCGGCGACCCGCGATTGCTTACTACAGAGGAAGAAGAGGGAACCACCGATGTAAACACGGTGGTTCCCCATTCTGTCAGGCAGCATGACAGGGATCTACTGATCCCTGTCATCGGGATCAGTTTAATTTGTCATGCCCCTGCCAGCCAAGCCCCCACACAGTTAGAACACAGTGAGGGAACACACTTAACCCCTTGATCGTCCCCTTAGTGTTAACCATGCCTTCCAACTTTTTGAGATGGGAATGAGGGATACCTATTAGCAAAAGTATGTAAGCATAAGACACAACCCCTGAAAGGATAATTATACAGAAAAATTATTAGTTAAACCCACAAGCCCTTTTTTACCACTATTATTCCTTTATATTTACTTTTGAAATTTACAAATGCAGCAATTTAGAAATTGGATGAAAGGTTTAGCATCGGGAAACACTTTTTGAAAGATAAATAATGCATTTTATATACAACTGTATAGATCACACCAAAATAAGGGACAAATGAGGAGGAAAGAGGGAGAGAGGGACTTTGTTCCAAATCAGGGACAGTCCCTCGATATCAGGGGCAGTTGGGAGATATGGTGTTAACCCCTTCCCTGTCAGTGACATTTATACAGTAATCAGTAGCTATTTTTAGATCTGATCGCTGTACAAATGTCAACGGTCCCAAAAAAGTGTCAAAAGTGTCTGATCTGTCTGCCGCTATATCACAGTCCTGATAAAAATTTGCAAATCGCAGATCACCGTCATTACCAGTAAAAATAAATAAATAAATAAAAACGCCATAAATCAATTCTTATAGTTTGTAGACGTGATAACTTTTGCACAAACCAATCAATAAATGCATATTGCAATTTTATTTACCAGAAATATGTAGAAGAATACATTTTGGGCCTAAACTGATGAATACATTTTTTTTATATATTTTTTTTGGATACGTATTATAGCAAAAAGTAAAAAATTTAGTTTTTTTTTCAAAATTGTCGCTCTTTTTTTGTTTATAATGCAAAAAAAATAAAAACCGCAGAGGTGATCAAATACCACCAAAAGAAAGCTCTATTTGTTTGGGTAAAAAGTCGCACGACTGCGCAATTGTCAGTTAAAGCAACGCAGTGCCGGATCTCAAAAAGTGCTCTGGTCAGGAAGGGGTAAATCCTTCTGGGGCTGAAGTGGTTTTAAAGGTTTTTATTTATTTGAAATCACAAAATAGTAAAAACAAAAGATCATCATAGAAATACACTTAAGAGTAAGCAAAAAGAACAACATATTATAATCAAAAGGTATCAAGTCCATAGAGTAATAAAGTAAAGTCACAACAGTCTCAAGTATAATAGCTCAGGGTGTTGAGTAGGAAAAGAGCTGGACTTCCCTCGGGACACCCCAAAAGGGAACAGTGCTGTGTCACAAGGGGCTTCCAGCAAATCCAGCCTCGCCACCAAAGTGAACATAGAAAACAACAAAGCTATGAGGCGGAGGACCCTACCCATCCTGAATCCATTGGGAAACGTTACAAGGGCTCCCAAAGGAAAGTCATCAAGAGAAAATGCCTCATTGGAAACAAAACATAATTGTAACTCTAGGTGTACCAAAAATGTTGTGGTAAACAGAATAGAAGGGAGGGAAAAGAAAAAGAAAAAAACGAGAAGGGAAGAGAGACAAGAGTAGGGGAATTCCAGGTGATGAGTGCCCAGAAAGTGAATCAGCTTCTCAAGCGGGTAACTTGAGGTAGGACTTCCAGGGGGCCCAAACTTGATCAAATTTGGTTGAAGTATCAAGGATTACATTAGCCAATTTTTCTTGGGTCATGATCCATGTGATCTTTCTCTTAGCCACATTGAAAGAGACTGAGGGCTTCTTCCATGCCTTCGCGAGCGTGAGTTTTGCGCCCAGCAGAATGAAATGGGTCAATTTAAAGAGAGATTTGGAAAGACCGTCAGGCTTACAAGACAGAAGGGCAATTTCTGCATTTTGAGGAATTGACACTCCTGTGATTGTCCTTAACATTCTAAATATCTTATTCCAATAGCCCCTTATTTTCAGACACTCCCACCAGATATGAAGATAAGTGCCTTGTAGTTTACAATCTCGAAAGCATAGTGG
>BLSH010127123.1:162043-173184 GCA_018402905.1 Glandirana rugosa | reverse complement strand
TCTGTCCGTCATAATGTTGTATTACTAGGGGTTGTGTGGAGGTTTTACTGGTTACGGAACGATTTCTTCGAGTCCCATTTCCCCTACCTGACCGGTTCGTACAGAGGTCTGGATTTTGGATAACTCGTAGACACCCCGTAGGAGTTTACCTTCCAGCTCTAAATTTGCTGTCCCCTCAAAATAACTCAACACACAGCCATTAATGTTTAAACTGCTGGCAACAAAAGTGAGTACACCCCTAAGTGAAAATGTCCAAATTGGGCCCAAAGTTTTAATATTTTGTGTGGCCACAATTATTTCCCAGCATGGCCTTAATCCTCTTGGGCCTGGAGTCCATCAGAGCTTCACAGGTTGCCACTGGAGTCCTCTTCCACTCCACGATGACATCACGGAGCTGGTGGTTGTTAGAGACCTTGCGCTCCTCGACCTTCCATTTGAGGATGCCCCACAGATGCTCAATAGGTTTTAGGTCTGGAGACATGCTTGGCCAGTCCATCCCCTTTACCCTGAGCTTCTTTAGCAAGGCATTGGTCATTTTGGAGGTGTGTTGGGGATCATTATGTTGTAATACTGCCCTGCAGCCCAGTCTCTGAAGGGAAGGGAGGGGATCATGCTCTGCTTCAGTATGTCACAGTACATGTTAGCATTCATGGTTCCTTCAATGAACTGTAGCTTCCCAGTGCCAGCAGCACTTATGCAGCCCCAGACCATGACACTCCCACCACCATGCTTGACTGTAAGCAAGACACACTTGTCTTTGTACTCCTCAGCATGTTGCCGCCACACACGCTTGACACCATCTGAACCAAATACGTTTATTTTGGTCTAATTAGACCACAGGACATGGTTCCAGTAAACCATGTCCTTAATCTGCTTGTCTTCAGCAAACTGTTTGTGGGCTTTCTTGTGCATCATCTTTAGAAGAGGCAGCACTCATATGTCTATTTCCCAAAGACAACCTCCGGATATGACACTGAGCATGTACACTCAATTTCTTTGGTCGACCTTTGTGAGGCCTTTTCTGAGTGGAATCTGTCCTGCTAAACCACTATATGGTGTTGGACACCATGCTGCAGCTCAGTTTCAGGGTCTTGGCAATCTTCTTATAGCCTAGGCTATCTTTATGTAGAGCAACAATTTTTTTTTTCAGATCCTCAGAGAGGTTTTTGCCATGAGGTGCCATTTTGGACAGAGGGGTGGCTGTGGACGTGGTATACTTGGATTTTGCAAAAGCGCTTGACACCGGTCCCCACACATGGCTAATGTGTAAGGTAAAGTTTACAGGCTTGGAAAGATCAGTTTGTAAATGGAGAGAAAACTGGCTAAAAGACCGTATTCAGAGTAGTGGTTCATGATTCTTATTCTGAATGGTTATCAGTGGTGTACCTCAAGGTTCAGTGTTGGGACCCTTACTTTTCAATATATTTATAAATTATATAGGGTCAGGGATTAAAAGTACCATTTCAGTGTTTGCAGATGACACCAAGCTATGCAGTGGAATAATGTCCTTGCAGGATGTCTCCAACTTACAAGCAGACCTCAATGCACTCTCTAATTGGGCGACTATGTGGTTTAATGTTGATAAATGTAAAGTTATGCACTTGGGGGCTAAGAATATGCATGCATCGTACATGCTAGGGGTAGTACAACTGGGGGAATCCATACTAGAGAAGGATCTGGGGGTTTTGGTAGATCATAAGCTTAATAATGGCATGCAATGTGTTAAGAGAGGTATGGACTCCAGAGATAGAGACATTATTTTGCCCCTGTACAAATCATTAGTAAGACCTCATCTGGAATATGCAGTTCAGTTTTGGGCACCAGTTCTCAAAAAGGATATCGGGGAACTGGAGAAAGTGCAGAGAAGGGCAACCAAACTAATAAGAGGCATGGAGGAGCTCAGCTATGATGAAAGATTAGAGGAACTGAATTTATTCTCTCTTGAGAAGAGGAGATTAAGAGGGGATATGATCAACATGTACAAATATATAAGTGGTCCATATAGTGAACTTGGTGTTGAGTTATTTACTTTAAGGTCATCACAAAGGACAAGGGGGCACTCTTTACGTCTAGAGGAAAAAAGATTTCATCTACAAATACGGAAAGGTTTCTTCACAGTAAGAGCTGTGAAAATGTGGAATAGACTCCCTCCAGAGGTGGTTTTGGCCAGCACAGTAGATTGCTTTAAAAAAGGCTGGGATTCTTTCCTTAATGTAAATAATATAACTGGGTACTAACATTTTTAGGTAAAGTTGATCCAGGGTGTATCCGATTGTCTCTCGGGGGATTAGGAAGAATTTTTTTCCCCCGTTATAGCAAATTGGACCATGCTTTGCTGGGGTTTTTTGCCTTCCTCTGGATCAACTGTGGGTGAAGGATTGTTTGGTTATATATAATTTTTTTTTTTTTGGTTGAACTAGATGAACTTGTGCCTTTTTTCAACTTGACTAACTATGTAACTATGTTAAACTTCCAGTGACCAGTATGAGAGAGTGAGAGCAATAACACCAAATTTAACACCCCTGATCCCCATTCACACCTGAGACCTTGTAACACTAACGAGTCACATGACACCGGGGAGGGAAAATGGCTAATTGGGCCCAATTAGGACATTTTCACTTATGGGTGTACTCACTTTTGTTGCCAGCGGTTTAGACATTAATGGCTGTGTGTTGAGTTATTTTGAGAGGACAGCGAATGTACACTGTTATACAAGCCATACACGTACTACTTTACATTGTAGCAAAGTGTCATTTCTTCAGTGTTGTCACATGAAAAGATATAAAATATTTACAAAAATGTGAGGGGTGTACTCACTTTTGTGATATACTGTATCCCCCCTCCCCTTGTCCTACTGACATAGCCCTTGCAACGTGCTGCAGCTGAGACGCCAGGTAGTACAGCCAGGGGTTTGGTAATGCTAATCCCCCCAGCGTCTTTTGGTTTTTGTAGTTGCTCTAATTTAACATGGGCGGCTTGTTTAACCACAGAAAGAGTCTAAATGGTGAGTTAATAATGCGGAACACTTTCAAAGGAATAACCACTGGGGCATTATGCATAACATAAAGGAGTTGGGGCATAAAAAAACTTTTTATAAGATTCACCCTTCCAGCTAGGGACATTTTAAGTCTAGACCAAACCTTAATCTTGTCTCTAATGCGACCCAACAAAGGTAGTAAATTTAAGGAAACGTATTCCAAGGGATCAGGAGTGACCTGTATGCCCAAATATTTGAAGCTAGATGATACTGGGGTGTTTTGTAGGGTATCTGTCTGAGTGTCCGGTTTAGCATCCAACAATATGATGGATGATTTGGTCCAGTTAATGACCAGCCCCGAATACTTGCAAAAATGTAGATATGACATCGCCTCCCTCAGGGACTCCAAAGTGTCCCCAAGGAGAAGCAATGCGTCGTCCACGTATAGCATAATTTTATCTTGCAACCTGCCATATTCAAAACCACAAATGCTGGAATTTGAACGAATCAGTGCCACCAAAACTCCATGGCGACAGTGAAAATCAGAGGGGACAGGGGACATCCCTGTCGGGTACCTCTGTATAAAGAGAAGGTCTGTGAGACCTTGCTAGCCTCCCTAATCAATGCCACCGGTGAAGTATACAGCAGCCTGACCCATGCTAACAAAGTATCCCCAAACCCCAATTTAGCCAGCATTGCCCAGAGGTACTGCAATTCTATGCTATCAAATGCTATATGGGCATCTAATGAAAGTAAGGCCCTGTCTCCTCCATTATCAGCCAGCGTCTGAATATTAAGGTATAACCTGCGCAGATTTATTGCTGTCGACTTCTGGGGCATAAATTTGGCTTGGTCTGCGTGGACAATAGTAGAGATTACTTTGTTTATTCTTAAAGCGAGCACTTTGGCCAAAATCTTTATGTCGCTTTGTAAAAGGAATATGGGCCTACATGAGCCCCGGGTCTACAGAGTCGTTCTTTGTCTTTAGTAATAGAACTATATTGGCTCTCCTCATAGAGATTGGCAGAACTCCACCCTCCCATGCATAATTGAATACTCTAAGTAAGTGTGGTAGAATTGCATTTCCATATTGCTTGTATATCTCCACTGGGAGACCATCATCCCCTTGGGCTTTACAGTTGGGAAACAGGCTGATGGCATTCTGTAGCTCCTCCAGCTTTATGGGGGCATCCAGCATTATTATTAACTAACTTCCCCTGCTTAGTGCACAATGCTCCAATGGGTGACAGAGTCTGCTGGGATTGTGCTATCTTGGACAATAAATGGCCAGTATGCTCCACCTCCTCATAAAATTCTAGTTTACTAAAGAATCTCTTCCTGTCTGCACCAGACTTAGTGATATAATTTAATCCTTCCTGTGCTGCCTCCCATGCTTCCCTATGAGCCTCTGAGGGATCCACAATATAGTCAGCTTTTAGTTTGCTTACCAACTCTTCCGCCTGCTTCCCCTGAGCCCTTGTTGCATCCTTGGCCACCTTTACCTCCTTTATAAATACACCGCGCAGGTAGGCCTTGAAAGTGTCCCAGACCACATCAAGGTCTGAGTGATTGGAATGGTCTCTCCAGAAGGCATTTATTAAAGTGTTTATTCTCTCATATCCAGTGATAAATGAGAGCCAGAAAGCATTAAGCTTCCATGGGGCACGCTGTAAGCCGGTGTCATAATGGTCAGATATACCTCGCACAGCATATTGAATGTCTGTAATCATTGAGGGGGTACAAAGGCACAGATCAATTCTTGACAGAGACATGTGCATCTTCAAAAAGCATGAAAACTGCTTTTGGTGAGGGTTTCGAAGACACCATGGGTCCATCCATCCCACTTCTTGTACAATTTTACCACACCACCCACCAGCCAAAAGGGGATGTTTATCCAAAGAGGGGTTTAAATAGCAATTGAGATCCCCATTACAATGAGCGGGATCCCAGGGTTACTCAATTGATACGCCAAGATAGGTCTTAGAATGGCTGATGAGAAGGGCGGTGGGACATATACCGCTGCAAAAATGCATTTTGCCTGATATATTCTGCATTGCAATATCAAAAATATGAGCTTGGGAATCTATTAATTTGTCATACAGTTCAAAATCTAGGGACCTATGTACCAGCACACTCACACCCCTAGAGTATGAGGCGTGAGTGGCATGGTATGCCCACCCCACCCATGAAAAGTTCACAAAAGTCAACGTATCATTTACTAAATGGGTTTCTTGCAGAACACAGATTGCGGGCAAGTGCTTTTTTAGTGAGGTGAAGACCATAGTGCGTTTGAGTGGACATTGAATGCCTCTTATATTCCATGAAATTATAGGGACATTTGACAACATGGTCAGTTAGTTTTATATCAATGTTATGTGCTTTATGGGCATGACTGATTCCACCTCCAGTTCCATTGCCGGATGTGGCGCACAAGTAGTAGTGTACATCCCCATGAGTAGATCTTTGAGATGGGGGAAATGTCCGCCATAGTGTCTTAGATAGCTGGAGAATGAACCAGTTAGTGGAGCATGCATTAGGGGTACAACCAAAACTGTTTCCGCCAACGGACGGGCTCTTACAAAAAATAGGGTAATTCAGTACAGCATAATGACCATTCTTTAGCAAGAGATAAACAGAAAGAACCATCCAGATTGGTAGAGGTGCCAGTCTGGAACTAATTTGTAATCCACTGGGAACTTGTGGAGAAATCTATCGTTGCTAACTGTCTCAAATCCTCTTTATGTAGTGTGCTGTAAAAGTAGCAGAAAACATCGCTCTCCAAAGATAACAGGGTAAAATCTAAACCCAGCTGAATAATAAGGATCTGTATCCAGTGGTCAACAAACTTACTATATTACCCGACTTAAGCAGCAAGTTTGCAAGGCCTACTAGTCACCCTCTGCTTCTGAACGCCCGGCCTGCCTGAAGAGGTGCTTGTTCGCATCCAACCATCCTGAGTCCTCCATCGCTATTTCAAAGAAATGGGACTGCCCTCTGACAGTCACCCACAGCCTGGCGGGGAAAAGCATAGCACATGATGCATGTAGGCGCTGTAGTCTTCTCTTCACATCAGAAAACTGTGCCCTGCGCCTTTGAACCTTCACCGAATAATCAAGGTAGAATGCTATGCAGGTCCCATTATAGACAACATTCTTCCTCTCTCTAACCAGACACAAGATGTTTTCCTTATCTCTGAAGTTTAGCAATGTGTGGGCTGGATGTTCACGAGGAAGAGAACAGGGAGGCACCCTGAGCAGGCTCTTAACTGTATACAGGGGAGAGAAGGCCTCCTTCCCAAACACCTCCACCAGCCATTTCTCAGGGTTCCCTGCCCTCTATTTTTTCAGGAAGCCCTACTATGCGCACATTATTTCTGCGCAAACGGTTCTCGATATCATCGTTCTTTAAATCGCTTGCTTTAGCAATCCGCATAGTGGATTGGGTGTCTCTCGCCAGTGGTGTCAGTTTGTCTTCCATGTCGCTAACGCGGCCTTCAACTGCTGTGGTGCATTTCTGAATTTTCTGGAGGTCATGGCGGATGAGGCCCAGTTCTTTTTTCAACCCCCAAAGTTTTCTTTCAGGGTGTCCATGGATGTCGTGCAATTGTGCACCGCTCGGAGAATGTTTTAAAAAAAAATTAAGTGGGGGTCAATCCCAAAGTCCATACCAGGCCCTTCAGGTCTGGTATGGATTTTAAGGGGAACCCCGTGCCAAATTTTACAAAAAAAGTCATAGGGGTCCCCCCAAAATCCAAACCAGACCCTTAACCGAGCACGCAGCCCTGGCATGGCAGAAGGGGATGGGGACGAGCAAGCGCCCCCCCCAAACCATACTAGGCCGCATGCCCTCAACAAGGGGAGGACGCTTTGAGGTCCCCCCAAAGTACCTTGTCCCCATGTTGATGGGGAGAAGGGCCTCATCCACACAACCCTTGCCGGTGGTTGTGGGGGTATGTGGGCGGGGGGCTTATCGGAATCTGGAACCCCCTTTAATAAAGGGGCCCCCAGATTCTGACCCTCCATGTGAATAGGTATGGGTTACGTTGTAATACGATAGGTGAAGCTGTTCAGCGATGCCCCCAAAATTCAACCACTGCCGTTATCTTATAGCCTTTGTTAATGTCCCATAGGTGCGGACTGGATATGCCAAAGTTGCTAGGAAGGAATAAAGTTCCGGATAGCCGCACTCCTCGAAATGCTCTTTATTATTTCTTAAGGTTCCATACAGTACAGAACAAAAGAAAATTCAAGCTAACGCATTTTGAAACCCTTGGTTACGGGTGCTTACTCACAACCACCTTGCCGGTGGTTGTGGGGGTCTGTAGGCGGGGGGCTTATCAGAATCTAGAACCCCCTTTAATAAGGGGGCCCCCAGATCCTGACCCCCCTATGTGAATAGGTATGGGGTACGTTGTACCCCTACCCATTCACTGAAAATGGAGTAAAGTGGTACAAAAAAACGAGGCAGTTTTTGACAAGTCCTTTATTGTGTAAAATACTGTAGCTCTTCTTCTTTCCTCTTTCTTCCTCCATCTTCTTCTGCCCCGGTCCTTCTTCTGGACTTCTGTTTCTTCTTTCGGTCTTCTTCCTTCCTCTCTTCATCTTCAATCTTCATCTTCTTCTTCCTTCTTCTTTCACCGCCCCGCTCCTGCAGCCGTGCCATGCAGAGGCATCTCCCAGAAAGGGTGGTCTTCAGTTTGACATGTCTTTTATAAGAAGGGGCGGGGCCACCCGGTGACCAAAATGGGTGACACGCCCCTTCTGACAACAAATTACGTCATAAGGGGGCGGATCACCCATTTACATCAGCGGGTGGCCCCACCCCTTCTTATAAAAGAAATGTCAAACTGAAGACCGCCCATTCTGGGAGACGCCTCTGGACGCTATCTAGTTTTGTGCGTTACTGCAAGTTTAACGCCATTTACTTCTATGTGCATTATTGCAAGTTTAACGCCATTTACTTCTGTGTGTGTTACTACCAGTTTAACGCCATATAGTTTTGTGTGCGTTACTGCCAGTTTAACGCCATATAGTTTTGTGCTTTACTGCAAGTTTAACGCTATTCACTTCTGTGTGCGTTACTGCCAGTTTAATGCCATATAGTTTTGTGTGCATTGCTGCCAGTTTAATGCCATATAGTTCTGTGTGCGTTACTGCCAGTTTAATGCCATATAGTTTTGTGCGTTACTGCAAGTTTAACACCATTTACTTCTGTGTGCGTTACTGCAAGTTTAACACCATATAGTTCTGTGCATCACTGTACGTTTGACGCATTATATTGCAGTACATTGTAGTGTATCCGTGGAGTGTGTCTGTGTAGTGGGAGTACTCAAATGAAAGTGCAACAAACATCATTTTACATTGATTAAAGTGCATCTATGTACAGATTGCCACTTCTTCTTTACATTTGCTAATAAGCACCGCCCCCTCCCAATAATGTCTGGGAAGACAACAAGGAGAGGCAGACGTTCCCTTGGAACTGTAAAGGGGCCAGCAACAAATGTGTCCACAGGCAAAGGTGGACGTGGTGGTCAGTCCTCAGGCAGGGCATCATTTCCTCTGTTTAGTGAGTTTGCCCATGCTATCTAGCCACACCATGCAGAGGAGGTGGTGGACTGGCTTACTAAGCCTTCCTCATCCTCCTCATCCTCTGTCACGCAAGCAGAGACAAGCGTGTAATCCCCTGTACTTGCCAGAGTGGATAAACCTGCCTCCTTGTCCACATCTATTCCTGCCATAGCCCCAACATCAGCCATGGAGGAGTCAGCTGAGTTATTTGACCACAGCGTCAGCCACTTGCCCCTTGACGATGCGCAGCCATTACTGGATTCAGGTGTTGGTTCTGAGGTTGAGGATGACAGGAACATGAGCCTAGAGAGAGAGGAGAACACTGGTAGACAAATTGGCATTCACGTTCCCCCAGCCGCAGCCTATTGCCAAGTTTTCTCCAGTGGTAATGATGATGATGAAGATGGAGGAGATGGAGATGATGATGATGTGATGATGAGGTCACTGATGTGACTTGGGTGCCAGATAGAGTGGAGGAGGATGTTGAAGGTGAGGCGGCACAACCCCAAGGAGACCGGCATCAAGAAAGAGTAGAGAGCAACCACCCTATTCCATCACATTCTGCAGCTGTTATCTCCCAGCCTACTTCCAAAGTTCAGCTGTCTGGGCCTTTTTCAGCACATCTGCACTGTTGCTATCTGCAAACTGTGTCAAACGTGGCAAAAACACCAGCCATTTGGGTTCCACATGCTTAACAAGGCGTTTAACATCCGACCACTCAGCCCGTTGGCAAGAGCACCTTAAAGCCACACAAAAGGGGCACAAATCTGTCCCTCCTCCTCCTTACCCACTCCAGTCTGCCCCTGCTATACTGAGTCATTACCTCTCAGCAGCCTCCACTGACAGTGATGATGGTATAGCACAGGGTGTCCCAGGTCCTAGCAGCACATCTGCTAACAGCACACCACCAGCTGTAGACTATAGCTGGCAAATTTCTCTGCCCCATCTGCTGCAGCGGAAAAAAAATACAGTCCCTGCCACCTGTGCCCAGTGTCAAAATGCAAGCTTGTCAAAGCTGTTGGCTCTCCAACTTCTGCCTTTCAGCCAGGTGGATTCTGCCCCCTTCCATGAATTTGCACAATGTGCTGTACCACAATGGCAGGTTCCCAGTCACTACTACTTTTCACATAAGGCCATTCCATCTCTCTATCATCACGTGGAAGGGACTGTTCTGGCATCGTTGGGCAAGGCAGTCAGCCGTAAAATACACCTTAATGCTGACATGTGGTCCAGCAAGCATGGGCAGGGATGATATATTTAATTCACAGCACACTGGGTAATGCTGCTTGCAACTCGGAAGGATGCAGCACAGGGCTCGGTGCTGCAGCTTGTTGTGCCACCACTTTTCCATACAGCTGGTGGTGATGATGCCAGACCTGTGAGTTCTATCCCCTCCTGCTCCTCCACCTTCTCCATGCCCTACTCTGCAGAATTGTCCTATGAACATCAGGTACCCCCTAAGCATTCCATGAGTCAGGCTAAAAGGTGCCATGCAGTGCTTCAGCTAGTGTTTCTAGGGGACAGGAACCATACTGGACCAGAGATTCTTGCAGCTCTGCAGGGACAGGCCCAGAGGTGGTTCGCACCACACCAGCTGGAGCCAGGAATGGTGGTGTGCAATAATGGCCCAAACCTCCTGTCCGCCCTTAGAGAGGGAAAGTTGACACATGTGCCATGCCTGGCACATGTCCTCAATTTGGTGGTGCAGCGTTTCCTAAATACGTACCCAGGGTTGGAAGATGTGCTGAAGCTGGCCAGAAGATTCTAGAGCCATTTCAGGTGGTCATACACAGCCAGTGCTCGGTCGGTTGAAATTCAGCGTTAATTCTACCTGCCCATAAACCGCCTGATTTGTGACATGCCCACCAGGTGGAACTCGACTTTGGCAATGCTGCGGTGGCTATACATGCAGCCGACGGCCGTCAACGAGTACCTGGGCGAGTACGGCATGATGACAGGCTCAGGCCGCCTTTGCTTTTTTTCCCCACGCCAATGGCTGATCATTAAGGATGCATGCACTGTACTGTCACCATTTGAGGAGGCCACAAGGATAGTGAGCCATGACAGTGCATGTCTCAGTGACACAATCCCTGTTGTGTTCCTGCTGGAGCAGACTCTGCATGGTATTATGGACAGGGCACGGGAGGCAGAGCAGCAGGAGGAAGAGGAGGACTTCCTTTCCTCTCAAGGCCCACTTTATCCAGACACCATCATTCCTATGTCACAGAACACACAGGAGGAGAGAGGGGAGGAGGATGAGGAGGAGGATTCTGGCACTGTCGTATGTTTCGAAGGAGAGGAAGACATGCGTCAATCTGCAAGCGATGGCTTTCCAACCCAAGGACCCTTGGGAGTTGGCTGGGAGGAGGAAGTTCCAGATGCTGTCATCCTGAGTGACCCCGAGGAGTCTGATTGTCAAGCCTCGGCAAATTTGAGGCGCAATGGCAACCTCATGCTTCAAAGCCTGCGAAAGGACCCAAGAATATGTGGCATAAAGGAGAACGATTATTACTGGTTGGCAATCCTCCCTAACGGTTGGTCATTATTAGCAAGAGGAAATACGGTGTATAAGAACCCAGGAAAGCGTCCGAAACTTC
>BLSH010127123.1:150668-162033 GCA_018402905.1 Glandirana rugosa | reverse complement strand
TTAGTTATTTACGACTAAAAATGGTTTTTATACTCCTTCTTATATTTAGCAGGTTTTGGCTACTTATTTAAACAAAAAAATATAAAAAAAACCTAAACATAAAATCGTTTTTCATTCTTTATAACAAAAAAAACGTTTTAACAGCGAGAAAAAAACAAATATCGCCACTAGTCTTTACTGTGTCTTCAGTGGTTTATGATGGTTTTCTTCCGAGATAAACACCCTGTTTTTCCTGCGTTTAAAACAAACCCATGTTACAACGTACTGGCGCGTAAACAGTCAAAAAAAAAACAATATTTCTTACTTTTTGCTAAAATACAAATCCAAAAAAAATATAAAAAAACAAATTTATTCATCGGTTTTGGACGATTTATATTCTTCCTCATATTTTTGGTAAAAATCAGCATTTATTGATTGGTTTGTGCAAAAGTTGCCACGTTTACAAACCATGAGAATTAATTTATTTTTTTTTCTTAATTGCGTTTTTACTTTTTTTTTTTTCTTTTAGTAATGGCGGCGATCTGCGATTTTTATTGGGACTTTGATATTGGGGTGGACATGTCGGACATTTTTGACACTTTTTTGGGACCAATGACATTTATACAGTGATCAGAAATTTAAATATCCACTGATTACTGTATAAATGTCATTGGCAGTGAAGGGGTTAACCTGCAGGGGGCGATCTAGGTGTTAACTGTGTCCCCTAGGCGTGTTCTAACTGTGAGGGGGCTGGGGTACCTTGGGCATAAGAGATCTAACTGATCCCAGTAGATCTTTTAAATGCCCACTGACAGATCTGAGAGATCTGGCAGAACGGGGAACCGCTGTGTTTACTTCAGCGGTTCCCCATTCTTTTCCTCTGGCCGCTCATTGCGGCTCGCCGGCGGACATCGGGTCCGTCCGAGCCGTGGGCACACTCCTCCAGAGTGCGGCGGGCACGAGTGCTCACCGCCGGCGGTGCGCTCGTGCCCCCTAGCTGCCTGTGCGTAAATCGCCGCCTATTTACAGCGATTCGCGGAATAGAGCCACGCTGTTGCCTTAAATAGGCAGCGCGCGGTTGGCAAGTGGTTAATGGGGTTTGTTATTCGGGTCCGAACTTTTGCAGTGTTCTGGTGCGAACTGAACAGGGGTCCGTTCGGCCCATCCCTAACTATTGCTAATCCGCTTTCATGCCTTTATCGTAATCATAATGAGTGACAAAATACTGAGACTTGTTTTTAATAATTTAATAATGTGTTTAGGGTTTGTTTCCTGACCCAGCATCATTATTGTGTACTTGGTATTGCCTGATTTTTGGGAAATTGCAAGCTTTGTTCTTCTGTTACAAGTGATTGTAAAGGTTGTAATAAAAACAAAAAGCAAACATGTTATACTCACGTGCTCTTTGCACAGAGCAGCCCGGATCCTCTATTTTTTTGGGTTCCCCACCGGCTGTCCTGGCTTCTCTCCCCTGCATTGTACCCCCAATAGCAAGTCTCTTGCTATGGGGGCACTCATTCTCGAGTCATGCTTCTGTAAATGGGAATTGCCCATTTACATACAGAGCATGGCTAGCCCCCCCCCCCTATTCTCTCCTCATTGGCTCACTGGCTGTGGTTGACAGCAGCAGGAGAGACACTGCTCTCATGCACATCGCTGGATCAAGATGGGCCCCAGGCAAGTATAAATAGGGGAGGGGGGGAGCTGCACCCAGAAGTTTTTACCTTAATGCATGAATGCATTAAGGCAAAAAACCTTATGCCTTTAGAACCAATTTAACCTAGTGTGTCAGAGGGTCTGAAATCATTGAGGAAGTCCAGGAAAAGAACAGAGAACCCATCCTATCCAGCGTCTCCTGCAAGGTTAGTGCTACTTGCAAATGAATACAAGGCTTCCTATAAATGGCTGAGCTGGAGAAAGTTGGGCAGATGACTTTATGCAGCAAGTGCATCCTTTAGTGAATTAAATAGTTCCCTTGCACCACATTGGTCCAAACAAACTATTTAATGTTAAATTAAGCCTGGAGTTAGGCTTTAAATAGTGGAGGAGCGATATATCAAGGCACTTTTGGCAGAAAGTCCACATCCCCCTTAGTTTGTGCCTCAGGCAATTCAAATTTTTTGGTAGAATTATATTATCAAGGGAAGGCGAGGCAGAAAAGCTCCTATAGTTAATAGCGCCCTCTAATTCAGACATAGCGGTGGTGAATTCAGCCCTATCCAAACAGGTCACATGCAACATATTTGTAAGGGAACTGGAGTTATGGGGTTAGAGTGGTGTTGGTGTTAGACCTTGCTTCGGAGCAAGGAAATCACTAGTACCTTGAAAGAAACTTGGAGGTCCCTCTGGGCCTGTGGTGAACTCACCACTGTTTAGGATCTTTCCATGCGGGATACACAGAAAGGATATGGATTAGGGGGGTTTAGCGTGGTATGGGGTAGTTGTGTTAACTCAGGCACTACCCGAGTTCCAAAGGCTGTTTCCTTTTAAAGTTGGGCAACAGGTGGTATGGCAAAGTGATCCGCTTGTGTTGTCAGCAGAAAATGGCAGCTGGAAGTGTGCAGTCTTATAAGCACTACATCAGGATTCAGAAAGAAACTTCCGGTTAGGACATGAGAATCGAAAAAAGTGAAATTTGAAAACAAACGCTATAATATTGTTACCTATTGAGACAATACAGTTAGGGAAAAACACAAAGCCCCTTTTGTGCAAAGCACTGTGGTATGTCTTGTAGGATAAGGATATAGTGTATACAACAGAACCATCAAGACATGTAAGCCAATAAATGGTATGTAAAAAGGGTACAGGAAACCCCCATCTTACCTTGTCCACATCGCTGGCCCTGTTCAGGGTCCAGGCCTTGTCCATGAAGCTGGGCATACCCTTATAGGGTTCTTAAAGGTCTGGGAGTTATAGTAGTGGATCTTGGCCCTGGACCTGTATAGCACCCTGCAGCTAACTACATTTGTTACACCCCATGCCAAGATGAGCGCCGAATGCAGTATCCAGTGCCTGAAGCAAACATTACAGGCCAGCTCTGCGACTGTGGGGTTCGGGTATGATTCCCAAGGTGTGCTCAAGGGTCACCAATCCAGAAACTGCTAATGAACCATGAAGGCATTAAGCAGCCATGTCTTGATAGAAGTGTCAGTGGACAGAAGTAATTAAATCTGATAAAACAACAATAAAAAGATTTTTTCCAAGAGAAAGTGTCATAGGAACACTATCAAAAGACTAGAGCTGTTGGAATTAGATGGGGACACTAGATGGTGGACCTAGGAAAGCTTTTGACAGCTGAAGGAAGCAGCATAGTCTATGAACTGATTCCTGTGTACTGTACATTGAAGATAGAATATTAATTTATTGCTGCTGATGATGTTCACATGCCTTGACACCGCAGGATGTGGAAGAGGCTTTAGCAGTGGATTCATACATTTTTACAGCCATGAACATTTATTTGACTTGGGACATGTAATAAATATGTGCTGGTCTAACAAAAGATAAATAGTAAGCTCACACATATATGTGAAAAATACCGCACTACTATCCCTTTATAAGTGAAAATAAAGGTGGTTGCTGCCTAACACCTAAATGGTATCCCACATACTACAGCATCATACATTATATAATAATGGTGAAGCGCAAACCCATATAACTGAATTAATAATATATGGAATGGTAAATTAAATACATTGCCACCCAGTGACTAAAGTGCAAAGTACAATATCTGAACATATAAATAAAAATAAAGCATCAATTCATCACATATAATAAAATGTCAAACAGGAAAAAAGTCTCTTTAAAATCCTGTGATTAATAAAATCTGTGGAGAGCTACACAAACTCTTCACGTGCATAAAGACATGCATAAGGTGCTTTGCAAACAGTGCTGATATTTGGAACTTCCTTGAGTGGAATACACTGCAAGCCTTCACAGTGGGACCACACACCACCACCGGTCACTCTATGTACTCACCTTAATCTGCGACCCCCACTGGGTCAAGCCACGCATTCCCCTTAGGGGCAATATCCTCCTGATAGTTAGAAATGGTGAAGCTCCAGAGCCAACTCGTTTATAGTGGTGTGTGCAAAAAATAGAAAGGGCTATATAGTGTTGAATCCTTAAAAACTTATTTATTAAAATAATACAAAATAAAACTCACATTTTCGGGTGTGCCTCCTCCGGCACACTCGGGCAATACACTTAAAAATAGCCAGGAAAAGCTCTAAAGTAGTGTGTTAATCTCCGGCCGGTGCTAATCCCAATACACCGAACACCGTCTCGAGGTGCGTGCTAACATCATAGGCTCCTCCCCGATGCACGTTTCGTCATAGGTCACGTGACTTTATCAAGGGGTAACTTATTTTGCATAGAAACCAGAACCTTCTGGTGGTGAGAAAATTGATAAGGAGGTAGATCAAATGATATCCTCAAGTTGAACTTTGTCGTCACAAATTTAGGGCCACGTTGCTAGGCATTTTGGCCTATGCATCTAAGGCTTCTGGACATTTCCAATGCAACTGTATCTTTTTACTCACGTTTACTGGTTTCTGAGACACTGGTCTATACTAGATTTTACTGTTTGGACCATGTACAGAGGAAGACATAACTGTCAAATTGATAGCAGAGCCTCACATAACCTCACATAGAAACAGAGTTGTTTCCTTTTCAATCACTATAATTGATAGCAACATATTCAAATATAAATTTGCTGCTATTTTTACTGATCTTCAATAATTATGCAGATATATTGATATTCAGCTATCAACTAACTACATTAACAAATAAGTTAATTTACTTACAATAAGCTCCAGACACAGTATAACAATGATCCTGGTGACCTGTTTTCACAGATCTCCCTTCCTGCTTTGAACCGTGAGCAACGGGATTGGCTTGAGAGCCTCATTAGTGAGGCAGAGGTGACTACTGCCATAAAAGCGCTGACATTACATAAACGACCTGACCCTGAAGGGTTTTCGGCCACATATTTTAAACAATTCTCAACCCTGTTAGCTCCTATGCTAACTAATGCCTTTAACGCCTTGCTGAAGGGGCACTCTTAATTTCAATGATACCTAAACCCAATACTGATCCCTCTTCTCGGTCGAACTACCACCCCATATCACTCCTTAACTTAGACGTTGAGCTATTAGCAAAAATTCTCGCCATCCATCTAAACACCATCATTGGGGATCTTATCCATCACGAACAAACGAGTTTCATACCTGTTAGGCAAACTAGTGATAATATCAGAAGAGCCCTACTGCTTTCCCACATAGTTAAACAAAGACGAATCCCAATGTGCTTTCTTTCCCTAGATGTTAGGAAAGCATTTGATTCTGTTTCATGGTCTTACATGAACTATACACTTCAACGTTGGGGATTTGGGAGCCACTTCAAGACTTGGGTCTCATCATTGTACAACAACCCTAGAGCGTACATTAAATATTCAGGTTATACATCTGCTATGTTTGACATACGTTGAGGCACAAGGCAGGGGTGCCCCCCTCCCCATTACAATTTGCTCTGCTGATTGAGCTGCTAGCACAGCTAATTCCAATCAGAACCTAGCATCAAAGGGATTGAACTGGGGGGGCATCAGCATAAAGTCTGCCTTTTCGCGGATGATCGCCGCATGCCTCAGTTCCAAATCTTCTCTCTCTTTTACATATTTTCCTTGGATTTATTCCTTGGCTGCTTTTTTGTCTATCTGTTGCCCTCCAATGCTCCTTACCATATAGACCAGTTATAGGTGGAGGCAGTGGTTCACTTTTTGGACATTTGATATTGGTTGGGGAAACGCACTAACACTTTTGCAGTTATTTTGCTACCTGCTGGGTGTTTGGTGCGTCCCTATACCTTTAAGGAGGGATGATCTACCTCCATACCATCTGCCTTCATCTATCTCATCAAGATGCATGTGCTTCCACTGTGGAGTCTCTCATCAGTTAGAGATAGGTCTGGAGGACGCAGGGAGCCTTGACGGGCCCTCCAGCTTACACATGCATTAGCTAATGTGTGTAACCAATCCCCTGCTTTTTAACGCATACTTTTAGACAGGTTAATTTGGATGGTCACAAGCTGGTCGGTAAGTGAGCTTGGTTTTTCCTTGGATTTATTCCTTGGCTGCTTTTTTGTCTATCTGTTGCCCTCCAATGCTCCTTACCATATAGACCAGTTATAGGTGGAGGTAGTGGTTCACTTTTTGGACATTTGATATTAGTTGGAGAAACGCACTAACACCTTTGCAGTTATTTTGCTACCTGCTGGGTGTTTGGTGCGTCCCTATACCTTTAAGGAGGGATGGGCTACCTCCATACCATCTGCCTTCATCTATCTCATCAAGATGCATGTGCTTCCACTGTGGAGTCTCTCATCAGTTAGAGATAAGTCTGGTGGGCGCAGGGAGCCTTGACGGGGCCCTCCAGCTTACACGTGCATTAGCTAATGTGTGTAACCAATCCCCTGCTTTTTAACGCATACTGTTAGACAGGTTAATTTGGATGGTCACAAGCTGGTCGGTAAGTGAGCTTGGTTTTTCCTTGGATTTATTCCTTGGCTGCTTTTTTGTAATTCCAATCAGAACTTAGCATCAAAGGGATTGAACTGGGGGGACATCAGCATAAAGTCTGCCTTTTCGTGGATCATCGCCGCATACCTCAGCTCCAAATCTTCTCTCTCTTTTTACATAAGTGTTCCCGCATCTCTGGCCTACATGTTAATCCCCACAAATACTTAACATTTACCTAACACCCGCTCAGCTCGCCTAGTCATCTTTACCCTTTACCTGGTCCTCACATCAGTTATCTTACCTAGAAGTCCAGCTTACCTCATCTTACCCAGATTTATTTGCAGCCAATTACCTCCCTTTATTGAAGCTGGTCACCAAATTAATGTCTCAGTGGTCCTCTCTACCTATCTCTTGGGTAGGCAGAATCAACGTAGTTAAGATGTCCATACTACCCAAATTCCTCTACCTATTTCAAGCACTTCCTATCCCCATCCCTTCATATTTTTTACGCCTCCTCCAGTGCAGGGTTTTGTCCTATATTTGTGTCTCTATCCAGCCCCGTATCCCTAAAACTACTCTTTTTCTCTCCAAACTCAGTGGAGGATTAGGGGTACCCAAATTATCATCCTATTACCATGCGGCCCAGATATCACAACTCACCAAATACCATGCCACCAAAGAAATCCCATTATGGGTAGCATTAGAGTCTGCTGAATCTGACCCTATCTCAGTGGCCAACCTGTTGTGGCTTCATCCAGCTGACCATGCCACACTAGTAAACTCCATCACAAAACACTCACTCTCTATATGGGACAAACTCAAGACGTTGCATAACTTACAGTTACCCCATAATCCCCTCCTTTCTTTTCTCAGGAATCCCAGCCTGGGACTCCCCTAGTACATTTAAAGCTTGGTCAACTGCAACAGACTACCCAGATCAGAATTATTCAGATACCTACAAATTAAAAACTTCTACGTGCCTTTCATCAAATGTAAATCTGATCCTCACTCCAGAGGCGTTATATCTCTTCTTTATCAGCAGCTAAACATCTCCCCAGATAACTCACTACCATATAAATGGGCATTTGACCTGGGGCACACGATAGAAACCATGGATTGATCTAACATATGGTCAGCTACAAACTCCTCCTCCCCTAACATATTAGCAATAGAAACCAATCTCAAAGTAATTACACGGTGGTACTTGGTACCAGCCAGAATTGCGAAGTATCTCCTGTCATACCCATCACTATGTTTCCGAGGCTGCAATGCCCAGGACACACATTATCATATCTGGTGGGAATGTCCTATAGCACAGACATTCTGGGGACATATCTTCGCAATAGCTTCTAAAGCTTTGGAAACTACCATTACACCCGACCCATTGATCGCCCTACTGAATCTGAAACCAAGCCAGATTACCTCCTCTCAGTTTACATTATTACATTATTTACATTATTACTATATCTCACTACTGCTGCTAAACAAACTATAGCTAAGGCCTGGAAATCCCCAATGGTAATAGTGGCTGAGGCTAGAGGCAGAATGAATAAAACGCTCATACATGCCAAAATGGAAGCCATCGAGAGCAATAAGGTACGCAAATTCAAGAAAATATGGCATGCCTGGGTAAAGAACTGTTTGCCTGCTGATTTTGACAATAGCCTTCTGATGCCTTGGTAACTGCTATTGTCCATTATCAATTCTTACTCCTAGTCCAGCTCGATGCCATCGACCTGGGAAGCTCAGTCCTATTCCTTTTCCCTACTACATTCTCTATT
Organism: Glandirana rugosa; assembly: GCA_018402905.1. NCBI lineage: Eukaryota > Metazoa > Chordata > Amphibia > Anura > Ranidae > Glandirana > Glandirana rugosa. The sequence continues at coordinate 153,762 of BLSH010127123.1, read as the reverse complement.
TATTGCCTTGGCTGCCATACCACTTTGCTAAACTCTTCTTTACTCCCCTTCTTCCTATATCTCTGTATACCCCGTCTACTCAGCTTTACACTACCCCTAAGTAGGGGAACAACCTCATTATTTCCCTTTTTTTAATTCCTTCACTAAACACATTAAGTCTATATGCTGGAGACATATCATACTACCATAGCGAAGCTTATTGTCAGCTTGCTTTTTCTCTATCTTGTTGCAATTTATTGTATCCCAGCTATATAGTGGCTTGTAAAGCATAGATGTCCTCCCTCTTCTGTGGCACAATAAGTTCCCAGTGCGGTGCCCACGGAGTCCGATGACATCCCCTACACCACGCCATGGAAAGCGTGATGCCACCTTACTTATCAATATGTTCTTTTAGTAATATGGATACTGTATGATTTGTTTTTTTAAGACTTTTTCATGTGCCAACAAGCTGTACGATGGCTGTATTCTTTATTTTCTCTGACAAGTTTTATCTGCAACAGTTATGCACTGCACGGTTTTACTCCATAGACCAGAAAGTTTAACATGCATTTGGATCTAGTAGATATCTCTGTGAGCCGCAAATTCATATCATTTTGGGAGAAATGAAATAAGGGTATACTGTCTTATAAAATTGAAAACCGATCAGTGTAAGGGACCCTAGGCCAATCCCATCCTAATGAATTAATGTTAGAGCAATTTTGTATAGATGGCCGAAGTCATCTGAATAAAATAAGTAGGATTTTGAATGGATTGGTGATGGGTCCAAGTGAGCACAAACCACATATAATAAAATATATTAGTACTTTATTTAGACATATAGAAATTAAGATTTAAAACAATTCCTCATAGACAAATAACATCTATCCAATGTACAGTACATGCATTGCATACATTCAATGTTACATTAGGGATAAAGGTGGAATAATTCTCATCGACGTTTCGCAATATCATTTGCTTCTTCAGGACTTTATTCCCCTTATATGTTTCACAATTTGTCCATCTTTAATCAATATACCAGCATAAAGGCGCTGCATATGTCTGCCACCAGGGGACTGATCTCCGTCCACCCTCCCCGTATAAAGAAGTGGTGCAAGGTCCACCTCTCTATGGTATGGGTGGGCATCAAATTGTTCCTCCAGTTACTTGACTGTATTAAATACTGCCTCCAAATCAGTTTAGTGAGAAGACCGGGGATACGCAGCTGCGGGGCCTCCACGCCTCTAAAGGCCTTCTCACTAAACTGATTTGGAGCAGCTGTGGTGGCAACTCTGCACATGATTAGTTTTCAGTGAGTTTCTATGCTGTGCATTTCCTCCCTATCACATCTGCCCATGTGACTTTAGAGTCACACATGTGGGTGTATAGACAGTGGTAAATGACAGCCCACTCCCTCCCTCCTCCCCCATGCCCACTAACAAGCTAAACACAATGGGGGTGGGATATTACATGTAGATTTATGGAGATTTCGCCTCCCTCTTATTCTAAAATTCACATAGGCCAAATGTTGGGTGGCATCAGCCGGTTCAATAGAAACCATCTGTCATTCGGCCCATGTGTACGTCAGTCTGTCCAACAGAATCCGGCCAGCTTCTGGCAAAGGAGCATGACCAAAAAAGGTCTGCCGATCGGCATCCGATCAGTGATCTCAGCCAATAGCTGAGAGTACTGACCAGTGTGTTCTGACGGGGGGGGTGCCCCCCTGTCAGAACACAAAAGCTCAGCGGGGGAGATCGCTGTACTAACATCAGATTGTTAGTACAGTGGCTCCTCCTAAGCTCTTCAGTTTTTTAGTTCAGCTCACCGGGTTGAGCGAAAAAAAAGGTGTTAGTGTGTACTGGGCTTTAAATACCGGCTGGAGGGGCGTGACACAGCCTGTGACTGGCAGAAATCTGCCCACGCAATGTTCTTGCCAAAAAATAATAGATTTGATTTCAAATATTTATTTGAATGACAATTTAAAACAGTTTATTGATAATAATTATGTATTTTCACGCTATAATCCAAAGGCTGTTTGTTTTTATTTTGAACATGTGACCAGTAGCAGAGGACTAGACACTCCTCCTGCTTGTGTTTCCCTGCAGACAGGCTGGGAAAGATCTGGATCATGTGACAGCTGAATATCGATTAGAAAAAAGGTACTAAGATTTTTTTTATTAAAATAATTACAGTTTCATCATCCACATACAGAGATAGAAGGGACAATGTAAATTAAACAATCTGTGTTTAGTATCACTTTAAGGCTTCCTTGTATGGTAGAAATATCCATCACTGTCCTGTTTCAAATGTCACTTTATGCAATCACCATACTTCCTAATCCCAGTCTGTGAGGACTGTATGACAACTTGCACATTCACCAAGATCCACAGACTGTTTCAACTCTGTTTCAACTGTATTTTTCGCCATATAAGACGCACTTTTTCTTCCCCAAAACTGGGGGAGGGGAAAGTTGGTGCGTCTTATACGACGAATAGACAGTTTGCCTCCGCAATCCGAACAACGAGAATCCGCAGAGCGCAACGCCGCCGCGGCCTTAGGAAAGGCCGCAGCTTTGGCCTAGCTCCGGAGCAGTCGGCCATCTTGGTACACTCGGCGGCGGATCCTACCAGAGCGCGCATCTGTGAGGTGAGGTTTGTTGGACTGGATATTAGTTGGCAGGGGCAATGCAATGTTACTGGCTATTATTACTATGTTGGGGGCAATGTTACTGGCTATTATTACTAGTTTGGGGGCAATGTTAAACTACTGGCTATTATTATTAGTGTGGGGGCAATGTTGCACTGGAACAGTGATGGTGATGACGAGTGGGGGGCAATGGTGGACATTACAGTGATGAGTGGGGGCAATGGTGGACATTACGTGATGAGTGGGGGCAATGGTGGACATTACGTGATGAAAATATTTTACTACAGTATTTGGTTCAGACGAGTTGTTGTAGGAAAATTGGACAGTTCAGTCTTCATTTTGACGTGACCTAAAGTTGATGGCATAAAAAGCGGCATATTCTGCGAGGCCTTATATTCTGCGTGGGTTAAAATTTCCTCCTTTTAGATCTTTTTTTTTAAGACTTGGTTTATGACATCATTTTATAAAAGTA
>BLSH010127123.1:99505-116834 GCA_018402905.1 Glandirana rugosa | reverse complement strand
CGACTAGGAACAGAAGAAATTGGAGGGACCGCCATACTAATAAAGTCTAAAAACCACGACTTTCGCCATGTTGTACCGCTTTCAGCACCAAAAATCTGAAATAATCATACCGCCAGGGAGGTTAAAGAAGACAAGGATCAGCATGTATTGTATAGGTATCGCCGGTTAGCGTTCCACCTGCGTTCCAGCCGACCGAAAATGACGTTTCTCAAAGACTACAACATGGAAAGTAAATGAACATGAAGAGAAATCCAAATCAAGTCAATATGTGGTGTGGCCACCCTTTACTTTCAAAACAGCATCAATTCTTCATTTTTTTCTAGGTACGCTTGCACACAGTTTTCTAAAGTGATTGTAAAGTCTTGTTTTTTTTTTCTTTTTTTAAATAACAAACATGTTATACTTACTTCCTCTGTGCAGTTGATTTTGTACAGAGCAGCCCGTATCCTCCTCTTCTCGGGTCCCTCTTTGCTGCTCCTGGCCCCTTCCTCCGATCGAGTGCCCCCTCAGCCAGCAGCTTCCTATGGGAGCTCTGTGTATCCATTCAGACATGGAGCCTGGCCTGCCCCTGTCTCCCCTGATTGGCTAACTGACTTTGATTGACAGCTGCAGTAGGAATGTCCCGGATGGCTTAGACAATCGAGGACATTGCTGGAGATAGAAGGGGCTCAGGTAAGTAATTAGGGGGTGCTGGGGGGCTGCTCAGGGCTGCTGATAGAAATCATGGGGCCCCATACAGCCTACCTGATGGGGTCCCTTCAGCCCCACCCCTGACCTCACCCCTGGCTCCTCCTTCAACCCCACCCCTGGTCCCTTCCCAGAGCCTGCTATAATCAAAAACATTTTGAAAAAAAAAACTATATATAAATATTTTTTACTTTCTGCTACAAAACATCCAGTAAAAAATGTAAACAAATTTCTTTATCAATGTAGGCCAATATGTATTCTGCTACATAGTTTTGGTAGAAAAAATCCCAATAAGCGTATACTGATTGGTTTGAGCAAAAGTTATAGCGTGCCAAAATGTGTATGTGCCTACAGAGAGCGTACCATCCATGCCAATGCCATGCCATAATGTGTATGTGCTGCAGAGAGCATGCCAATGCCATAATGTGTATGTCATGTGCTGCAGACAGAGACAGATACAGTGTAATCATTAGATCTTGTCTGCATCCCAAGCAAGGACAAACCTCTGTTAGACACTGGCAGCCCCACAAACCATTTCCTCTTTGTTCCAGCTGCTGCCTGGACAAATGTCAGCTGAGCTGTCTCCTCTGCCCCCACCACCGTTCGCCTCACAGCTTCTCCAGTCTCAGGCCAAGTGGGGAGCAGATCTGAGCGCTGTGACCGGAGGAAGACAAATCACTCTGCCAGGGAAGGCAATATGCAGGCAGGCGGCCGGGACTTGTGCCAAGATCAACATGCGGAGCGGGCGTGGCGCGGAATTGACATGCACCCGAAACAGAACATATAGTCCCTCCCACCATACACCCACTATCACATTACAGAGGGAGAAAGGGGCCCAGAAAATGGATGAAAAAAACCCAGCTAAGTTAGTAGGAGGGGGGCGGGGTGTCAGAATCGTGGTTGTAATTCTGAAAGGCTTTTTTTTTATTCTTCACTCTGTTCAGATTGCTCAGGCCCCCCTGCTGACCCGAGGATGCCAGTACCGGTACAACAGGGCTGGGTGTACTGGTTTATCAGTGGCCCTGGGACTGCTGCACACAAAAGGTTTTTTATCTTGCATTGAATTAAGATAAAAAACCTTCTGCCTTTACAACTCCTTTAAGGAACTTGGTAGGTAAGTTGTTCCAAACATCTTAGAGAACTAACCACAGATCTCCTGTGGATGTAGGCTGCTTCAAATCCTCCTGTCTCTTCATGTAATCCCAGATGGACTCAATTATGTTGAGATCAGGGCTCTCTGAGAGCCAAAGCATCACTCCCATCACTCCTTGTTCTTCTCTACACTGAAGATAGTTCTCAAAGTAATATTAAAGGCTTGGCTTTAAAAACAAAACAAAACATGTCATCTGTGTTAATTTAGTCAACTAAAATATTTTCGTAGACTAAATTAATACTATTTTAGTCTACTAAAATAGGATCAAAACTAAAACAATTCAGATGACTAAAATACAACTAAAACTAAAATGGCATTTTAGTCAAAAGACTATGACTAAAACTAAATTGAATTTATATCACAACGGCTAAATCTGCATCTGTAGTGCATGTTCAAACCTTAATACCATAAACAATAAACATGTTATTCGATTTTTACTCCAGGAGTATATCATGTTTGGCAGTTCTAAAGAAATAATGCATTAAAATTTAACTAAACCCATTCCATTTTATTTGACTAAAATGTACTGGCGATTTTAGCGGACTAAAATACGACTAAAACTAAAATGGCATTTTAGTCAAAAGACTATAACTAAAACAAAATCAAAATTTGATGTCAAGATTAACACTGCATGTCATACATACCTGCTTTGTGCAGTGGTTTTGCACAGAGCAGCCCTGATTCTCCTCTTCTCAGGTCCCCTGCCGGGGCTCCTGGCTCCTCCCTCCTGCTGAATGCCACCAGAGCAAGCAACTTGCTCAGGGGGCACCCGAGCAGGCTCACTCCTGAGCCACTACTATGTGTGTCTATTCACACACTGAGCCACAACTTGGCCCTGCCCCCTCTCTTTCCTCCTTAGCTCACTGGCTGTGATTAACAGCAGCATTAGCCAATAGCATCTGCTGCTGTCTTAGCCAATGAAGAGGGAGAGTCGCTGGAGAGCCAAGGCTCTCGTACACATCGCTGGATTGAGATGGGGCTCAGGTAAGTATTAGGGGGGCTGGGGATGCTGCTGCACACAGAAGGTTTTTTTATTCTTCCTGCATAGAGTGCGTGAAGGTTAAAAACCTTCTGCCTTAAGAAGCATTTTTTTGACATTGGCTGCATGTTTGGGGTCATTGTCATGCAGAATAATATATATATATATATATATATATATATATATATATATATATATATATTGTGCCAGGACGGTTCCCTGTCATGTGGTTTGGTCCCCAGGATTGTCAAGGTTGACAGGCTCCAAGACTGTTTGAAATAGAAGAATCCCTTTTGGGCAGTTTCTTCCAAGCTTGGTAGATCCAGTTGGGAGCTTGGAGTTTGGAGATTTCTAAGTGATCTGGGAGGGATGAAATTTTCAGTTCTAGGACCAGGATTTAGAGATAGCCAGCACACTGACTGGTCAGGTGTGTGCTGGGCTATTTGTAGATACCTGACCATGGTTCTGGGCTCCACTCTCCCGATGAGTCCAGGCTGCAAGGAAGTTGCCAGAGAGTGCAGGTGTGCACAGGGAGAAGTCAGAGACCCAAGGCTGAGGGTCAGAGCAGCAAGGAGCTGTTGTCTAGATAGAGAGTGCGGACAAGGGAATGGCCTGCAGGGACAGACAAGAGTCTGAAGTGGAAGGCCTGAGAAGCACTGCGGTATGTGTAAGCCAGGAGGCTGACTTTATCATTATTTTCACGTGGATGGTGAAAACCCCCTGCGAGGGGAACCCTTTAATTATTGTTTTTGAACTCTCTTTTAATACACATGGGCTACCATGCCCTCAAATAGAGGTCCTGGCTGTTGTGAACTCACTTCAAACGCATCTACCACGTGAGCTAAATATCCCATCCCCCCGTGCCACAATATATATATATATATATATATACAGTATTTCACAAAAGTGAGTACACCCCTCACATTTTGTAAATATTTTATTCTATCTTTTCATGTGACAACACTGAAGAAATGACACGTTGCTACAATGTAAAGTAGTGAGTGTACAGCTTGTATAACAGTGTGACATTGCTGTCTCCTCAAAATAACTCAACACACAGCCATTAATGTCTAAACCGCTGGCATCAAAAGTGAGTACACCCCTAAGTGAAAATCTCCAAATTGGGCACAAAGTGTCAATATTTCGTGTGGCCACCAATATTTTTCAGCACTGCCTTAATCCCCTCGGCATGGAGTTCACCAGAGCTTCACAGGTTGTCACTGGAGTCCTCTTCCACTTATCTATGACGACATCACAAAGCTGATGTATGTTAGAGACCTTGCGCTCCTCCACCTTCCGTTTGAGGATGCCCCACATATACTCAATAGGGTTTAGGTCTGGGGACATGCTTGGCCAGTCCATCACCTTTATCCCCAGCATCTTTAGCAAGGCAGTGGTCTTCTTGGAGGTGTGTTTCGGGTCGTTATCATGTTGGAATACTGCTTTGCAGCCCAGTCTCCAAAGGGAGGGGGTCATGCTCTGCTTCAGTATGTCACAGTACATGTTGGCATTCATCTTTCCCTCAATGAACTATAGCTCCCCAGTGCTGCCCGTACACATGCAGCCCCAGACATGACACTCCCACCACTATGCCTGACTGCAGGCAAGACACACTTGTCTTTGTACTCCACACACGCTTGACACCATCTGAACCAAATAAATTTATCTTGGTCTCATCAGACCACAGGACATTGTTCCAGTAATCCATGTCCTTAGTCTGCTTGTCTTCAGCAAACTGTTTGCAAGCTCTCTTGTGCATCATCTTTAGAAGAGGCTTCCTTCTGGGACGACAGCAATGCAGACCAGTTTGTGAGTGAGCACTGACAGGCTGATCCCCCCCCCACCCCTTCAACCTCTGCAGCAATGCTGGCAGCACTCACACGTCTATTTCCCAAAGACAACCTCTGGATATGACGCTGATCACGTGCACTCAACTTCTTTGGTCGACCATGGCAAGGCCTGTTCTGAGTGGAACCTGTCCTGTTAAACTGGCTGCATGGTCTAGGACACCATGCTGCAGCTCAGTTTCAGGGTCTTGGCAATCTTCTTATAGCCTAGGCCATCTTTATGTAGAGCAACAATTCTTTTTTTCAGATACTCAGAGAGTTCTTTATCATGAGGTACCATGTTGAACTTCCAGTGACCAGTATGAGAGAGTGAGAGCAATAACACCAAATTTAACACACCTGTTCCCATTCACACCTGGGACCTTGTAACACTAACAAGTCACATGACACCGGGGAGGAAAAAAGGCTAATTGGGCCCAATTAGGACATTCTCACTTAGGGGTGTACTCCCTTTTGTTGCCAGCAGTTTAGACATTAATGGCCGTGTGTTGAGTTATTTTGAGGGGACAGCAAATTTACACTGTTATACAGGCTGTACACTCACTACTTTACATTGTAGCAAAGTGTAATTTCTTCAGTGATGTCACATGAAAAGATATAATAAAATATTTACAAGAATGTGAGGGGTGTACTCACTTTGTGAGATTATATATATATATATATATATATATATATATATATATATATATACTGTATAGCTGCTAAAGTTCTGTATATGCTTTCAATTGTGGATACTGAGGATCTTCCCTTTCATGTGATTGACTACGTAATGCCAAGCGACTCCTGAATGTATGTCCTTGTGATGTCACTGTAATGCCATTTCCTGAACACCACCATTGATGTGCAGCAAACTATTTGTGGACTTCCTTGGTGATGTAAAAATCTATGGCCAGGAATGTCATCTGACAAGGAGCAGGGCACAAAATAGCTTCAGCAGGATGGACAGTGTTATAGTAGGCCTAGAGCGGGAGTAGGGATTTGTGCTTTGGCAGCAAAACCAACTAACCACAAAGCCCCTCTTACACAAAAGTCTGGGGAGACTGAAAAAGCTGAAGTGACTAGCGTGTGCAGGGGACTGGAGGAAGTCTGTAAGTTTCAGGAAAGTTAGAAAGCTTAAGGTGTCAGAAAAACCCCTTACGAGAGGCCAAAAGTGAACCCGTACAGTTGAGGGATGCCGAAGGCTGAGTAAATCAAGGAAACCCAGAGAGCCAGGTCTGGGAGACCAAAGGAAAGATCAGCGGTGCTGCTGAAGAAAAGAGAAGCCAGGGGGCTTAGTATTTTCCCTTGGCTGTTTCGTTGCTGTGAAAAAGCCTGCATGGCAGTCTTTGTCTGAACTATATTTCCCTTTTTCAATTAAAGTGGGCTAAGAAGACTTTAAAACTTGGTTCAGACTGGCATGGACTTCATGTGTTGCTAGGGGACCATATCTGTCCAGAATCCTAGCTAATTAGGGGCACACATAACCAGGCTGTGAGATTTGTTAGGAGGAGTGAAGAGTAGTTGAGTCTAGAGCTAGTGGAGTGAGAATGGTTTTCCATAGGGAAGATTTCCTGGACCATGTAGTGGCATGATATAATGTTTTCCCTTTTGGGGAAGCATAGGACATACTTTCAGTGGCCAAGATGGGAAGCGGAGTCATTCTTTTACCTGCCTAAATATAGACTAGAGTACATACTGGGTACCACTACTCTCCTCCTGATGCAAGTGTGACCCCATTGTAGAAGTTACTAAGTGGACATGTTGTGTTTACTATATGAAAATGGTTATACCATAAAGCTGTAGATGTTTCTGCTATACAAATCTCAAATAAGGGTTCTCATCTGCAAACAAGTATGCTGGACTGGTTTCCTATCCCTTCTAAGAAGGTAATGTTATAGTCCAGTAGTCTCCAAATTGGAGCCCAGGGGCTGAATATGGGCCTTTGCTTGCCTATATCCGGCCCTTAGGACACTGCTCCTCCCACTGACATCAATGATGGGGCAGTATTCTTCCCACTGACTCCAAGAGTGACGTCTAATTCCTGCCAAAGACACCAAAGACACCAATAATGAGGAATTATTCCTTCCACTGACACCAATGATGGGGGGCTATTCCTCCCACTGACACCAGCAATGGAGCACTATTTCTCCCACTGACACCAATGATGGGGCACTAGTCATCCGACTGACACCAGAGATGGGGCATTGTTTACTCCCATTGATGCTGGGGCATTTTCTATTCGCTGGCCACATTCTGGCCCCCTCAAATTCTGAGGGACAGTAAACTGGCCCTTTGTTTAGAAAGTTTGGAGACCCCTGTTAAAGTGTATAGCTGGTTTAAGAAAATGTTATGGATTCTGTCAGAAAGGAGTATTTGGGCTGTATGAGGGGAACTTTTTGATGAACTTAAGTGCCATTTAGGGATCAGGGCTGTAGCGGGCCATTGGCTGGGTGCAGCATTGTCCCCTTGTACAGTGCCTGGAACTACCTGGGTTAGAGAGAGCTCTCAAGATAAAGTGCTCCCCTGACAGTATATTATTGTGGAAAGTGAGCCATCAAACACAGGTTCTAGGTCCCTTCCTTTTATTATTATTAATAATAACAATAATAATACATTTTATTTATAGGTGCCCTTCAAAACACCCAAGGTCACCTTACAAGGATAGGAAAGGAGCAAAAAAAATTAATAAAATAAATATACAATACATAAACATCAAATTACAAAAACAAATCAATGAAGTCAGACAAAATATGCTAGTTTAAAGAGATCAGTTTTGAGACGTGATTTCAAGATGGGTAGGAAGTCAATGTTGCGAAAGTCAGGAGGCAGGGTGTTCCAATGTCGAGTGGCAGAGCGGCCTAAGGCTCTCATTCCCATAGTAGTCAGGCGGGCAGATGGAACACTCTTGGGGCATAGTTAAGCACACCCTTTCTTCTTATTTTTTAAAGTATACTTGTCATGGTAGATATATGAGAGCTGCAAGTGCACAAAGATACACATGCCAAACTTTGGGAGAGAGACTCCCTGAAGAATCCTCAGAATCCAGAAGCTGTGAGCTAAAAGTGAGATTCCACTGCTGTTAGGAGTCATATGTGAGAGAGACTGGTACAGTGAAATAACAATATAGAACCTTATTATTGAGCCTCTTCATAAATATTTTATTGTAGATTGAAAGAATTTGAGAGGGTTTTGTGTTCCCTTTAGTCTGATCTCCTTGCTGCCAGCCACACAGTATATAAAGTGGGGGAGCAGAGTGGTGCATGGGAAGAGCTAGCCATAAAGAAGATGCTTCTGCTCAGTGGGCTCCAGCTTGGGTCTAGTTCAGCAAGGTCAGGAAAATGGCCCATGGGAGTAGCCTATGCTACTCAGATTCAGAATACTGTCAACCAATAAGACTGTTCTTCCATTTTTTTTCACTTTTTTTTATTATCAAGTACATTATTCAGAAAGGCATGTTTCCTGACTGGGTATTTCCTTAATGGACCAGCTGGATGTATGTAATGTCTCGCAAGGCATGGAGCATCTCACACCCTGGTGGGCCTGATGCACAGTGAGGGCAGGTGTCCAATGTTTATTCCCCTGGCCCACTGAGAGGAAGACAGAACAAAGGGGATTTCACTGCTGCCCTGACATGTAAGTGAAGAAGGCTGGTTCAGGATGCAATCTGGCTAGTCTTTGGGGTTAATTTAGCAAAGGCAACTAGACTGTGCATACCTCCCAACAGTCCCGGATTGGGCGGGACTTTCCTGCATCCTCCTGCCCATCCAAGTGAAAGTAAAAACTCTACCGCAGCTCCTACAACAGCCTCTTTGCTCTTTACTCGGGACAAGTGCCGGGCTGGCAGAGTGCAGCATGTTCAAGGACAGGAGAGGGGAGGGAAGCATTTGGTGAGCTGCAGCGTGATCCCCATTCTCCTACCTGGTTGGTGAAGTTTTGGAGCTGACAATGAGTGTGAACTGAAAAGGAAGCTTTTGCTGCAGTGGATGGAAGAAGAGCCAGAAAGGTAACCATGTGGAAGATGGTGGAGCTCTGGGGAGGGTGGGGGGCTAAAGGTTTGGGCAGAGGAGGGTGGTTGTGTTGGGGGAGGGGGGGAAGAGGGTGCAGAGGTTATTCCTAAGGGGGGTGTAGTGATGAGATGTGGATGAATGGACTGTGTACCTAGTGCTCTCTTGAAAACTGTACCCTGTATGTAATGCACCCCAGAACCCTGCACTCTGTACGTAACACACCCCAGAACCCTGCACTCTGTACGCAACTCATCCCAGAACCCTGCATTCTGTACATAGCTCATCACAGAACCATGCGTTCTGTAGGTAGCTTATCTCAGAACCCTACACTCTGTATGTAGCGCACCCCAGAAGCCTGCACTCTGTATGCAGCACTTTCCTAAACCCTGCACTCTTTGCGTAACGCACTCCAAAACCCTGCACTCTGTGTGTAACTCACTCTAGAACCCTGCACCCTGTGCATAACACACTCCAGGACCCTGCACTCTGTGCCTAGCACTCTCCTGAGCCCTACAATCTGTATGTAACACACTCCAGAACCTTGAACCCTGTGCATAATGCATTTCAGAACCCTGCACACTGTGTGTAATGCACTCCAAAACCCTGCACCCTGTGGAACAATAATCAAAGCATATTTTATAGGTAAAAAGAAGCCAGTTTTGTTTATTGACACCCCTTAAGTTCCTCCCACTGTCAAGAGCTTGGCCATGCCCATAATTGCCACACGCCACATGTTACTTCCTTCTGCAAGTGTCCCTCATTCTGAAATTCAAAAGTTGGGAGGTATGGCAGTTGCCCTCTGACAGTTTCTCCAGAGCTTAGTAAATGAGTTAGGCTTCACTTTACAAAGAGTACCCAATCAATGATTGGATGATGGAAGTCAGCAGAGTTTCTGCTTATTTACTAAGCTCTGCAGCAGCTGCACTTTCAGAGGTCAACTGCCCATTGCAAAGTGCACAGTATTTTTCCCTTTAGTAAATCAACCCCTATGTGTTACCACAGGTGAACCGTGTTAGCCACCATGGACTATGAGATTTCTTTCATTATGGACCATGTACCTGTGCACAGCCTGCTAGGCCCTGCGGTTGGTTGCAAGATGGTGAAATGTCCCCAGCGGTATACGAGTAGTGGTAGCCCAACCTTTCATGTCCAATGATCTACAGCAGGCTAAAGCAAGGGGACTCTACAATCAGAACGGTTCTTGTTCCTGAGCCAGCAGAATAGCGCATAACCTCCCAAATGACACCATGTTTTTTCTTCACCATTCTGGCTGATCAGTTTTCATAGTGGATCTCCATTGGCCTTAAATGACACGTTTACCCTAAAAGCCCATTTATTTTCATATTGGGCTCAGTATGGTATGGTAGTATGGTAAACAGTGCCCTGCTGGGGATTGTTCTGCTCATATGACATGAACATTAAACATACTTAACAGCTTTGGAAGTAGAACGACTAATATTACATCCCACTAATACATCAATATGGTATTTTGTAAATTCTCTGCTGGTGCTAATTTGTGAAAAGAATTTAAGGTAACATGTTAGGCAACACACATCTTAGGCCAGCCACCTGTCTTCACCTTGTATATAGGGAATCAGGAACACCCTGTCACATGCTGCTTTGACAGAGGGGTATCTAGGATGTTGGTCCATGCCTCAAGGTGGCTGCCACATCTGCTAACACTTATGTTTCATATTCTAAATGACTGCCTGGATTTCCCCTGGGTTACAGAATCTGTCATTTTATGGTGACAATTATTATTGTCATGTCTATGATTTGTCTGAGTGGCACCTCTCACAGTTATCACCTCCCTCCACACTTCCATTCCGATACATCTGGTCTCCCATGTGTACTTTGTCTTTCACAGTCCTTAATATTATTACAACTATATGTGATAATTTAATCATATTTACTGTTACTGTGCAGTTTTTTTTGCTATACTAGCACAATAGAAACAGCTGCAGATTTACTGGCATATGAATGACCTGTGAATGAATTGCTATTTATTGATTAAAGAGTTGTAGAGCAACACAGATAAAAAAAAAAACAGGTCGGTTTTTATGTGGAAAAGAGGGGGTGTAGAATAACTAAAACAGCCACAGGATTTGTATTGGCTTGTAACGGGGTGTTAGTCTCACATTGTTTCGCTCTAGTAAGATTTCAGATGTAGTTCTCACTTTTCACCACTAGATGCTCCCACCTGTCTTTAGTTCCTTACTGGCGTGGTTTTGCCTTTTGTTCTGTAGTCTAAGGGGTAGTCAGACATGGCCCCAGTGTCCTCTGCCATGGACTAGGGGTGTCATGTTGGGGGAGCCTGTGCCTGATTGGACAGAGAGTTCTCTTGAAATTTGGGTGGTTCTTTTTGCAAGACAGGGAAAATATAGCCCTTGCTGTGCCATTTTGGTGAGGGAAAGTAGGTAGGCTTGGGTAATTTAGTTTGAGTCTAGGGACAGGTTCTTGTGGAGAACAAACATCTAAGGAGAATTCGGACACCCACCATTTGTACCCAGTGATGAGAAGAAGGACATTTTCTGCATTCAATCAGTGCACCATTCTGGCGGGAGCCTCCACATCGGTGGGATAGTGAAGCATCCCTTTCAGCAGGAAGTGATCGACCACAACAAAATCTGCTGAAAGAAGCAAACCTTTGGTAACCTACGGAATGTACACACTGTATGAACTGCTGAAAATGATTCATGACAGATGTGGATAAGTGCCTAATTGCTAAAGTTAATTTTGGATGAATGTTTAACATTATTTTCCACTGCTGATTACTCTGCACAGTAAAAGAATTTTTTAAGGAAGATTTATGTTGCCTAATCCCTCTGCACCATAGCCCGTCCACGTTTTGTTGTAGTCAGCAGGATGACAGAACCATCAGCAGCGGTTGATGTGGTGAGAGAGACAGCCATGGTGTCTTATGGAGCTGCACTGGCATTAATCCCAAAATGTAATGGTACGAATAATTCCCTGACAGGCTGGACAAGGGGGCTGCAGAGCACTGCATGTTTATTCCATATCCCCGCTACATACCTTACTGATTAGCTATCAGTTCCTTGGAAGGTGAGTCTAGTCAAGTGGTGTCATACTTGCCTGAGAAAGAGAGAGATACTACAGCAGTCAAGTAAAGAGGCGGTATGAAAAATTAATTTCTGTAGTGAAGCTTGGCAAGAAATGTTTCAACCAGTCTAGGAACAATAAGGCAGGATCAAGAAAGTCCCTACAGAGGAGCCTTTCCCTGCACTAAAATGAATTGCCCCTGACAAGACAGGTTCCTTTCCCAGCCTACTCCCACTCTAGGGGAATCCCAGACTGACCCAGCAGGATCTTTATAAAGCCTCCATGAGTCTAGGACAGCCTCCCAAATCCTGGAAAAACCTCTGGTGCTATGTCTGACTTCCCCCTAAAAGCTAGAAGAGAAATACTTCTCTTGAAAAAAACAATTCCAATAAGGACCTAAAGACAGGTGGGAGCATCTAGTGGTGAAAAGTGAGAATTCTCCTAACACCCTACTACAGGCTGAACCCTCAAAATGAAGCATAAATATTCAAGTTTCCCCGATAGCATACTTCACAGACACATAAAGGTTTTTTGCAATAGTTCTCAAATACAAAGTCTCTGTTTATGAAACATGTACTGCTTGTATGACCAAGACTCTCATAAATTTGGGCCCCGGAGCACCGGAGCGAGATGGCGGCTTAGACAGAGAGCTCCTCCAACTTCTCCAAACAACTTCTGCTGAGCAGAGAAACCTGGGATACAACGGCTCAAAGTTCCAAGGTGATCTGAAGGATATTATAACTGTCAGTGGTATATAGATGCAGGTTACTCACATTTCAGCGACCATGAGACAGCAAGGGAAAAAGTACGGAGAGTGACGGGCACATACTGCGGCAGACGGGGTGCTCCCAGGGGGGTCCGTGGGGATAGATGTTAGGTCGGGGCAGGACCCGCTCGGCCCCGAAGCTCCAGCCAGGAGGTGACAGCCTCAGGATCCTCAAAAAATTGCGCCTTTCCATCGCATATCACACGGAGTCTTGCTGGGAACAGCATGGCAAAGGGAAGGTGGTAAACTCTAAGCTGACGTTTGGCCTCCACAAAGCGGGCTCTTCTTTTCTGGACCTCAGCTGAGAAGTCCGGGAATACCGCAACATGCCCGTTGCCGATAGGGATGTTGCCCTTTTCACGGGTGAGCCGGAGGACCGCATCGCGGTCACGGTAATTGAGAAGCTTTGCGATAAAAGTGCGTGGTGGGGCACCCGCCGGAGGAGGCCGAGCGGCTAAACAGTGGGCGCGCTCCACCACGAATGTAGAGGAGAAGGCCTCACAGCCGAACGTTTTGATGAGCAATCCCTCAAGGAAGGCAGGGGGGTCCGATCCCTCGGTCCGCTCCGGAAGGCCACGAATCGGAGGTTACATCGGCGTAGCCGGTTCTCCATGTCATCTTGCTTAGCGAGGACGGCATTCAGCTGGTGTTGTAGGCGCTCAGTGGACACCTGTAATGGCGGCAGGCCATCTTCCATGTGGCTGATGTGGTGTTCTGTGTCTGAGACCCTCTCCCTCAGATTCTGCACATCTTGTCGTATCAAAGATATGTCCACTTTGACCTCCTCAATTCGTGCCGTGAGGGTGGACTGGCATAGGGAGATGGCTTCCAGAGCTCTGGCTGTTTCTGCTGAGACTGGCGCTGCAGCTTCTGGGGGAGGGGAGGCGCCATCTTCCTCAGACATGCCGCGGTCTTCATGCCGAAATTTCCCCAGTTTAGCGATGGCCTCTGACGCTCTTTTCGGCGGGGACATATCCGGGAGAGCGGGGGTTAGCGACAGGTGGCACCCTATGTACCGGGCGGAGAGGATAATGGCCCCAGGATAAAATAAGGAGAGCGATCGAGCGGAGCTCTCACTCAGCACACCCTACTCCATGCAGCTCCAGACCACGCCCCCACAACGGCTCAAAGTTACAGAGCAGCATACCACGTAGCGGACCAAGAATGGACCCCTCCACGTTACTCAGCCGAACGATACCGGCTATGTTCCGCACCCAGCAAGCGGAGATGCAGGCCTCATCTCAAGCAGCGGAATATAGTACACCGCGCATCCTGGTCAGCGTGGAACCCTCGGGATTACCGGCAGCAGGTACGCACCAGTTGCGCTCCTCTCCCTTACTATGTTTGGCAGATCTGCAACAGGTAGCCACAGACATTAAGAGCACCCTGTCCGCGGCTATCTCTGATCTGAAAAATGACAATAAAGCCATGGCAACACGCCTGGAGGTGGTGGAATCTGCGGCCATGACACATGGCCCGACCATACATCAAAGCCAGAAGGTCTCCAACATGCATGCACAGCACTTGATCAACATGCACATGGAAGATTTAGACAACAGGGGCACAAACACAACCTGCGGGTACGGGGAATTCCAGAATCAGTGGAGGGTCAGCAGCTTCAACCCGTGATCTGGGCAATCTTCAACACTGTCCTGGGTAGGCTCCTAGACACTTCCATTGACATGGAGTGCTGCCACAGGGCGCTTAGGCCACGGGGGAGAGATGCAGATCCACCCAGAGACGCAGTGCGTTGTTTAGTGAGCTTCTCCCAAAAAGAAGACATATTACGTCAAGCACGAAACCATGGGCACCTGATGCGCAAAGGGGCACATATCCAAATCTTCCAAGATCTATTTGCCATCATCCTGCAACACAGGAGGGACCTAAGGCCTCTCTTACAGAATACCCATAATACCGCATATGGATAGTAACTCTGAAAACTGTTTGAGATTTATTATTTCATAGGTCCTCCATGCTTTTTGAGTGACCCCAATTTGCTACCTGTTTGGGTCACGAAGAGCGTAACACACCGGTCTTGCAAAATGCCATTCTGAACCAACTGGCTCAGGTGCCGTGAGTATCCTTTTTGACTTTAGGGGTGAACTCCTGAGTAGAGTTGAGTGAACTTCTAGAAGTCCGGGTTCTGCTGGTTCGGCCGAACTTCGGGACAAAGTCCGGGTTCGGGTCCGGACAGAACCCGAACTTTGTCCCGGACCCCGAACCCCATTGAAATCAATGGAGACCCGGACTTTTAGGTACAAAAAATGTTGTAAAATAGTCCTGGAAGGTCCTAGAGGTCTGCAAAAGGAAGGAAATGTGGGTAAGGGTGGGACAAGTGACCTACAAAAAAATGGGGACAGGGAAATAACTTTAAATATTTAAAAAAAAAAGTATAAATAAGCCAGAGTACCCATATCACTGTTCTGCAAAATGTGTGTATCACTTTAAATGAAACCGGGAATCAGTGCACATCTCTTCTGCACAATTATTTCAAGTCTGTGTGTCACTTTAAATCAAACCGTCAATCATTGCACATCTGTTATTCACACTTCTTTTTAAAGTCTGTGTCACTTTAAATGAAACCGTCAATCATTGCACATCTGCTATTCACACACATGTGTTCTGCACCAGAACAGATGTTATTCACAGATTAGATCTGTTCTGCACACATCTGAAAATAGTTTAGAACACTTTACCTAAAACCGGGGATAAACCATACACATGCTCTTCAAACATCTGGATAGTGTGTTTGAAAATACAGCATAGAGAAGAGCATGCATATGGTTGCGCTCTTCACACACAGTTTGCAGATGTTTTCAGAACAGTGATATCATATAAGTGATATAATATCACTTATATGATATCACTGTCCCGGACACCCCAAAGTTCGGTACGGACCCGAACTTTACAATCCGGGTTCGCTCAACTCTACACCTGAGGTTTAAGTAGGCAGCAAGGCACATTGAACTGGGTATCCGGAACTGGGATGACTATCAACATCCACCATGCTGCAGTTTTATGGGGTATTGCTAGGCCTCACATCAGTGGACCGTGGGGATCCCTCACCTGGGTCTGCGGGAGGTTGATTGTAAGTAACGGATCTCCTTCACGGCTACCAAAACGTTTAGTAGGGGGGAGCTTACCCCCGCCTCAACCACTTTATTGTGGTATAACTTCTCTTTCATAGGAGCTCGGGGGGGAAATATTTGATGTACTGTACAGTGGGCTGATGTTCCCCTCTTGCTCTTACCACTAGAACCTGGGCCTTCCTTCTAACATTTGGCATCTGAGCTATAACAGGCTATGAGACAGTGTACAGAGATGGCATGATCTAAGTACAACAACACCCGAATGGGCAACTGATTATACTTTTATAGGGTAAATTTTATTTGCTTTTTTCCACATAAACATTAAATAGGTATAATCAGCATTTTAGGTATTGTTACCGTCATTACAGAGTCATTGCATTCTCGTACATATACACATATTGTCTGTTATGTCTGCCGACTTATATAATACTCATTAAAGCATATTTTATAATACCTTGGTGCGTTTGTATTTACGTGTTTGACAGATCATGTATTATGCAATACCAGAGAAACCTAATAAAGAAACAAAAACAACCAAAAAGAGAAGACACAAGGACATAAGAGGTAGATCAAAACCTCTGATAGCTTATACCTCCATATGCTGCCCCCTAGGTACGTGGGTCAGATGGACTTCACACTCCCAGCTCCCCCAACACTGAATCAATCCAGCCTCCCCAGGTCTTCCCAAATTTTTTTGGGCAGCTCCTTGCTATATATGTCAGCTTTAACAATGGCAAGGCTTTTTTTATCAGATCTAACCATAATTGAACCGATTGGACTGAGTGATCTCCTCCTCTCCAAAGTGACCTAACAAGCATCTGGCTGGGGAATATATGTTTGGTAGCGCCAGTTTGTCTTCGATTAGCCCCAGAATTGCCCTCCAGAATTGCCCCACCTTAGGGCACTGCCAGATCATATGGAAGAAGTCACTCTCCGCCAAATGGCAACGTTGGCAGTCAGGCGACTCCCCCCTACCCATTTTATATAGTTGTGAGGGAGTATAGTAGACTCTATGAAGATAGTAGAATTGAGTTAGCTTGTCTCTAGCAGATATTACAGTGGGCAGCATATTTTCAAGTATCTCCGGCCACGACTCCTCGTCCAAATCTGGGATGTCTCTCTTCCATTGAGTTGCTATTTTTTCCACCCTAGTGGAGGAAGAGGTCAGTAACAGGAGATAATATCTAGAAATGAGTTTTGTATGGTCTTCCTCAAACATCAGTCTCTCCAGTATGAGATAAGTAAAACCTTGGACAGAGGGGTGGCTGTGGACAGAGGGGTGGCTGTGGACGTGGTATACTTGGATTTTGGGAAAGCGTTTGACACCGTTCCCCACACACAGCTAATGTGTAAGGTAAAGTCTACAGGCTTGGAAAGATCAATTTGTAAATGGATAGAAAACTGGCTAAAAGACCGAATTCAGAGAGTAGTGGTAAATGATTCTTATTCTGAATGGTCTAAGGTTATCAGTGGTGTACCCCAAGGTTCAGTGTTGGGACCCTTACTTTTCAATATATTTATAAATGATATAGGGTCTGGGATTAAAAGTACCATTTCAGTGTTTGCAGATGACACCAAGCTATGCAGTGGAATAACGTCCTTGCAGGATGTCTCCAACTTACAAGCAGACCTCAATGCACTGTCTAATTGGGCGACTGTGTGGCAAATGAGGTTTAATGTTATAAATGTAAATTTATGCACTTTGGGGCTAAGAATATGCATGCATCGTACACACTCACACCCCTTGCCACAGTTTGCGAAA
>BLSH010127123.1:72335-97200 GCA_018402905.1 Glandirana rugosa | reverse complement strand
GGCCTGACATTTCAAGCCCAGGCATGGCTTGAAACCCCACAGGCCCTGGGCCTGGGCCTGGGCTTGAAAAGTTTTTTTCAGGCCCAAGCCCAGGCCCCAAGACCATTAAAATTACTTTTTAATCTTTTTACGACATTTTTTCGGGTCCTTCCAGGATCTCCAGACGTTTTTCTTCCTTTTACACCCATTCCCACCCTGTTCACGGGATGTTTCTTTACCCCTGTCACTTTATTGAAATTTATAAAAATTTTTTTATTTTTGTATTTTTACGTTTTTACCTCTAGTAGAAGTTTTACCCAGACTTTTCATAATTAATTGTAATCTCCGGTATCTTGACAAGATTTTAGTAGAAGTTTGACACAGTTTTTTCATATTTATTCGGCCTCGGACACCCCAAAGTTCGGTACGGACCCGAACTTTACAGTCCGGGTTCGCTCAACTCTAATTAAGAGAGGTATGGACTCCAGAGATAGAGACATTATTTTGCCCCTGTACAGATCATTAGTAAGACCTCATCTGGAATATGCAGTTCAGTTTTGGGCACCATTTCTCAAAAAGGATATCGGGAAACTGGAGAAAGTGCAGAGAAGGGCAACCAAACTAATAAGAGGCATGGAGGAGCTCAGCCATGAGGAAAGATTAGAGGATCTGAACTTATTCTCTCTTGAGAAGAGGAGATTAAGGGGGGGATATGATCAACATGTACAAGTATATAAGTGGTCCATATAGTGAACTTGGTGTTGAGTTATTTACTTTAAGGTCATCACAAAGGACAAGGGGGCACTCTTTACGTCTAGAGGAAAAAAGATTTCATCTACAAATACGGAAAGGTTTCTTCACAGTAAGAGCTGTGAAAATGTGGAATAGACTCCCTCCAGAGGTGGTTTTGGCCAGCACGGTTGATTGCTTTAAAAAAGGCTGGGATTCTTTCCTTAATGTAAATAATATAACTGGGTACTAACATTTTTAGGTAAAGTTGATCCAGGGTGAATCCGATTGCCTCTCGGGGAATCAGGAAGGAATTTTTTCCTCCGTTATAGCAAATTGGATCACGCTTTGCTGGGGTTTTTTGCCTTCCTCTGGATCAACTATGGGTGAAGGATTGTATATGGGATTATTTGGTTTTATATATATATATATATATGTTTTTTTTTTAACTGGATGGACTTGTGTCTTTTTTCAACCTGACTAACTATGTAACTATGTGTTACTGCAATACTTTTCAGTGTGTTAGGGGTGAGTGTCACCCCTCGCAGGCCGAACTGTACCGCCACCGCATGCCGCATCTGGAGATATCGGTAAAAGAACTGGTTCGAGACTCCATATTCTAGGTGAATATCTTTAAACGATTTAAGCACCCCATCAGTAAACAACTGATGGGCATACTTAATACCATAGGTCGACCAATACTTAGCATCTGGAATTTTGTATATTTCCCTCAACTGAGCGTTACATCACAGAGGGGTGTTAGGAGATGTATTGAGTGACAAACCTTCCGTCTTATTATTGTATGGGCCATTTCTATAGAAGACATTGATCATTGCCTCATAAGACCCTATCACCGCCGCCTGAGTGGCTACAGACGCTATTTAGGCATCAGGAAAAAAACACCAGTGAATGTGAGTCAGCTGCGAGGCCAGGTAATAGGTATGGAGGTATGGGAGAGCCAACCTTCCAGCTTGCTTAGGTAATTGTACCGTTTCGAGGGAGATCCTGGGTGATCTAGCCCCCCATAGAAATAAGAGAATAATGGAACTGATTTCTTTAAAAAGCTTTTTGGGGAGATATATAGGGGCATGCCAGAACACATATAGAAAGCGTGGCAGGTAGATCATTTTGAGGATAGCTATGCAGCCCAGGAGGTTAAGGCGGAGCCTTGCCCATGTTTGCAGATCACGTTTCATTTTGGTAATCAAGGGGGTCAGGTTATTTTCTATATATTTGTCCAGGGGCAGCTGAACCTCTATACCCAAATATCTAAATTTGGACACTAATTGTAAGGGGATGTCCAAAGGTAATGATGAAGTATACTGGAGGTCAAATGGGAAGATTGTGGACTTGCCCCAGTTCACCTTGAACCCGGAGAAAGAACCAAACTCTGCAATGAGGTCCATTGCCCTAACCAAGGACTACCCAAGTAGAAGAGCATGTCGTCCGCATACAGGTCTTCTCCTCCAACGAGTTCATCCGGCAGCCTCCCACCCCCTCCTCCATTCGCAGCCTCGCCACTAATGTCTCAATGGCAAGGGCAAACAGCAGGGGCGAAAGTGGGCACCCCTGCTGCGTGCCCCGCTCTATCTTGAATGTCAGGACTTGCCGTCAGGACTTGGCATCTTATTAGGGGTAAGTGAGCGCATTGCTGCCTCTATGTCCTGTGCCTTAATGGGGAGATCCAGTTCTCCCGACACCTCCCGGCACAACACGCGCAGGGGAATGCGCTCTAAGTAGGTGAGAATTTCCTCCTCCCCACAGCCCACTTGTGAGGTGTAAAGGGTGGAGTAAAACTGCACAAAAGGTCTCGCTATGTCATCCGGGGATTTACAAAGAATCCCATTGCCATCATAGACGCAGGGAATTGATGCAGAGGGGTGTTGAGAGTGAGCCAAATAGGCCAAGAATTTACTATTCTTATCGCCATATTCAAAAATTCTTTGAGATTGATATAGTAGGTTTTTTTTAGTTTTTTCTATCAGGGTCAAATCCGGTTGTTGTGCAAGTACACGCAAGGTCCTGAAGTTATCTGAGGATGGATTTCTAATGTACTCACTTCTGCGGCCGTGGCAGCCTGCTCCGCCTCTCTGATTTTGCAATCCCTGTCTGCTCTCAGACGCTTAACTGTATTAACAATAGAACCTCTAAGAGTAGCCTTAAAGGCATCCCATGTGGTGTGCAAGGGAACCTCCTCCCTGTTCTCCTCCCAGAATAGTTTGATGGCGGAAGCCGTTTCACCAGCAAAGCATTCTTCTTGTAGCCACAAAGGGCTCAATTGCCACGCCGTGTGCCCAGGCGACTGACCCAGGGTAAAAGTCAGCATTAGGGGCGAGTGGTCTGAGACCGCTCTAGGGAGGTATTGCATATCAACCACTCTATGCAGCACCCCCCTAGATGTACAACACATATCAATTCTTGATAGGGTGCCTTATGTGGAAGAGAAGCACGAATATTCCCTAGCTTCCGGATGCTTCCACCTCCAAGCCTCCACCAGGTTGTACTGAGGCAGCAGGGTTAACAGGGTGGCGCTGCATCTGGCGGCAGTGTTGAAGCGATCCAAATCGGGAGAAAGTACCGTATTCAGATCACCTGCTAATATAATAGGGCCCTCTGCCACTTCCAGGATTTTAACCATCACACTTTCCAGAGTTGCCACTGCAAAGGGGGGTGGTATGTAGAGGGACACCAGGGTATACGGCATATTGTCTATCAATATAACTGCTGCTACATATCTACCATACTGGTCAGTGATAATATCCCTGGGGATGCATGGGAGAAATTTAGCTATGAGAATTGATACCCCCCTCGCATAGTTGGAGTACATGGTGTGATATGCATGACCAATATATGCCCTCTTAAGGGCCAGCATCTTAGACCCAATCAGATGTGTCTCCGGCAACAGAATTACCTGGGGCTTATACCTTTGAATGTATTTAAATACCAAAGCTCTTTTGATCTTAGCATTAAGCCCCCTAACATTCCATGAAAAAACATTAAGAGTCCGTGCATTAGTCTCCATTACATTCATTAAGGAAAAAATACATTCCACCACCAGCAGATGGCGGCAGCATGGTTGCAGAACAGGTAACAGACAATGTTCCAGGTTGCGATAGGAGCCATGGGTGTCCAGATGTACCCAGGAGAAGCCAGTCAAGGAAGTGAGAGATCCAATGGAGTAAGCAATGTTTCATATTGGAAAAGACAGGCATCAACAGGTCAGCTGACCATGAAGTTGTACCCAACCAGTGAATTACCCTGTTGGTGGGAACATCAGCACCTTTGGAAACATACCCCATTCCCCCCACCCTACCCGCAAACCCCAACATTTTGCAGGTTTCCGTCCCTGTAACATAAAAAACAAATCAGAACCAGTCACACCCCAACAAGGGGAGCCCTCCTTTGATCTAGGCAAGGCGGGAAGGAGGGGGCTATAGGTGAGGCGCATAAGGGAGCCTCCTCATACTGCACCATAACTCGGCACACACATACCGAACAGCCTTAAGTCAAACGAACCGGGATTAATAGGAGAAAGCTCAAGAGGCATATATATTGAGGCCCCTTATTGCGGCTGTGGTCCTGCGACCTAAGATGTCAGGCGAAGGAGAGGTACGCATACTTTAAGCGCTGCCTAGGGATTCCAGCCAGGCATCTGCCTCACTGGGGGAGATGAAGAAGTGGGTCTTTCTTTTGTGGACAACTCAGAGCTTCGCCGGATAGAGCATGCCATATGGTAGATTGCGTTCTCTCAGTCTTTGCTTGATGCTTAGGAATGCCGCCCTCTGTTTCTGTGTAGCTGCCGAGAAGTCAGGAAAAATGACTATGCGATTACCGTTGAACATAATTTCTGGCAGATTTCTGACGCGTCTCAGGATAAGCTCTTTATCTTTAAAATAAAGAAATCGGGCCAACAGGGGTCTGGGGTGGTGACCTAGTGGGGGGGCCCGCAATGGAACCCGGTGTGCTCTTTTAATGGCAAACATGCTGGAAAATCCCTCCCTGCCAAAAGTCTGCTTCAGCCATGACAGTTGGAATTCCTCTGGCTGCTTCCCTTTAGAGCCCTCTGTGAAGCCCAGGAATCTCAGATTATTCCTTCGGAGGTGGTCTTCAATGTCCCCCAGCTTAGCCTCCTGGGACCTGTGGTCTGCCACCATGTCCCTAACTGTTATCATGAGGGGGTTCAGGTCGTCCCCTATGCCGCTGATCCGTTGCTCAGCGTTAGACACCCTGTGCCGGACCTTGTGCACATCCTCCTTTAAAAGCGCAAAGTCCATGCGGATAGTGTTGATCTGTGTGGTATGTGAGGACTTAATGGCCGCCATGATGTCTGCCAGGGATGGTTCACCCACCTGTGGATCCAGCGTGGTCACTGTCTGGGCCGCTGATGGTGAAGGAGCCGGGCTCACCAGTGGATCTGTGGCTTCCATCCACTCTGTTTCTCCCTCAGCCCAGGGCTGGAGATCCACATTCTGCAGCTGCTGCTGTGAGGCCCGCATGTCACGGGCGCCATCTTGGCCGGCTCCATGCGCAAATTTAGAGAGTCTCTCCGCGGGCGTGGGCGGCATGCTGTGGCCGATTTTTACCATAGTCAGGTGCAGGGAGGCTTCAGCAGTCGATCGTGCCCTTGTGAGCTAAAAATTCAATGATTCGGCTGTACAGGATCAGTCAGGATATCTGTGCGGTACGGAGCTCCGGCTTTCTGCTGCTCACATCCCGGAAATCAGACTACGCACCCCCAACTGGTTATACTTTAATAGTAGAAGAGCTATGTTACAATTTCTATTAGGAGTATAGCGAACATGAACAGTTACGGTTCTGTTGGCATATTGTGACATAAGTTTGGTTACTGATGGAATGACAAGAGCTCCACTTCTTGTGGATGTATAAACCTGCTTAACTATGATCTGCGGGGGGGAGGGGAGAGGGGGAGGAGGAGAGCGGGGGTTCTGTTTTCTTTTCGTCTCTCTTCACTCTCCCTCTCTCTTCCCCACTGCAGACCCTTGGGAGTGGGGAGCCCCTGGACGGTCCGAGGTTTACGATTGTTCATGTCAGCTGTTACTGAGTTATATCGGCTGACGGGGATAGTGATCCCCCATCTATGCATTTCCGGTTTAGCAAGGAATCATTCTGGGGTAACAAGAACAAGCAGATGACTATCTCTATGCATGCCATATTTTGAGTTATCTTACTGAGTTTTCATATTGCAATTATAATGTAGTCCTGTCATATATGTTAAAGGCTCTGGGTCGGTGTGCAAGGCAATTTAGATGGATTGAAATAGATAAAAATGCAGATCCCTGGGCAATGTCCTTGATTCAGTTATGAGAGAACCATGTACTCTCTCATCCATAATAAAGTTTTTGGAAATAATAACTGATTGACAGTGCCTCCCACACAGGCTCAGAGTCGAGTAGGTTCACTGGTTAAGACTATTAACATAAATACCATATGCATGATGATGGGGGGACTTGGTTGGGGCCACCCGATCATCCCCACTTTTACGGGGGGGGCTTGGCCTGAGTCCAAACACCCCGGATCCCCGATCAGGGTGTCCCCCTCTAGGGGTTTTTCCTAAACACAGCGCTCCCTGGACGGTGGACGCAGTATGTGATTGTTGGAGTTTTCGTGCTAGACATCTCTCTCACTTCAGACAGGCAGGTTCTTCCCTGAAAACGTATCGGCAAACTAATTCTCTTAAATTTTTGTCATTGTTGACATCTCTTATTCTTAGGTGCCTTAGCATGCTAGCAGACACCTCTAGAAATTTAACAAGACCTTGATTGTTGGAGGTCTTACTGTAATTTACGTGCAGATCTCAGCACACCGGACCCCTAGGGCTTGGTATCTTACTCCACCGCTTCCCTTCCTTATAATTTTTTTTTTTTCTTGCTCTCGTCCTCATCCCTGCTCTTCCCCTTAGATCCCCCCACAGACAGCCCTCTTTTCTTGGGCCAGATTTAAAGCAGCATTGGTAGCAATCAATTGGTAAGTATGGCTTCTGTAACAACAAGTAAGGTCCCTCTATCTTTCAAAATCTACTCTCTTAACGCTAAAGGCTTAAATGTCCCTGAGAAACAGCAATGTCTTAGTGGAGGCACACCAAAACAGGGCCCAAAAAATCTTCCTACAGGAGACCCATTTTAAAAAGGGATCAATTCCGCGATTAATTAATACTCGCTACCCAATGGTATACCACGCAGCATGTGCAGACTCAAAGACTAAGGGGGTCTCAATATTATTTTCAAAGTCATGTCATTTCAAACTAACAGACCAATTATTGGACCCAGAGAGTAGATTCATATTCCCCAAAGGTACCTGGAAAGGCAAACCTTTAACCCTAGCAAATATATATTGTCCAAACTCCAAACAAGTACCTTTCTTAAAAGAAGTGCTCCTCCAACTTACAGCATTTAGGATGGGCATATTGATCGTAGGGGAGGATTTTAATGTGGCCTTAAACCCACTCCTTGATACTTCGAGTTGCACATCCTCTCTCCCATATGCCGCATTATGCCAAATTAAAATACAACTGGCCTCTTTGACGCTACGCGATACCTGGCGCACTCTCAATTCACAAATGAAAGACTTCATATTCTTTTCATCTCCGCATAATCGCTACTCAAGGTTAGATTACCTCTTTTTGAGTCAATCAGACTTACATTATCTTTACGATGCCACCATAGAGAGCTTGGTCATTTTGGACCACCACCCGATTACGCTAACACTACGCTTTCCCCAAAGGGAACTACGTACGAGACTGTGGAGAATGGATGCCTCCCTTCTCACAGACCCAGGAGACTTAGCAGCTTTAAGGAAAACAATAGAAGAGTATTTCCAGACCAATGACACCTCAGAGACATCACCCATGACACAATGAGAGGCTCACAAATGTGTGGTAAGGGGCCATATGATAGCATTAGCGGAAAGGAAAGTCAGAAAGTGGTGGCGGAGCCCTCCGCCAAGATAGCTTTATTAGAAGCAAAACACAAAAGTTTGCTAGCAGTCGCAGTGGCACAGGAATTCAGCGGATAACAGGGCGTTGCTGCTAACCAAGCTTTCAGCAAAGGCAAAAAGGCGACAAGCGTTAACACAAAAACCGTTCTATGAACAGGCTAATAAACCGGGCAGGCTTCTAGCCAAATTCACACAAGAAAGAACTTTGTCGCATACAGTGCACCACATCACAGACACCGCAGTGATAAAGCACACCAAAAACGAAAGCGTAGCAAAGCAATTCCAAGACTTTTATAGCAAATTATACCACCTTAGAGCAGGGGCAACAAACCCAGAGGAGAATGACCATCGCAGAAACCTGATCCGGGACTTTTTATCCCTATATAGCCCAAAAACCTTGTCCATTGAGGATCAGAACAAACTGGAGGCACCAATATCCGCAAAGGAATAGGAGGAGGCCCTTAAAGTAACAAAACCCGGTAAGAGTCCGGGACCTGACGGCTTTCCGGCAGTATATTATAAAAGTTTCCCAGACCTTCTGGCTCCGGGCTTTCTTAAATCCTTTAATACCCTGTCTACTACTCCCTGCCTGTCTAACACCCTATTAGAAGTGCACATCTCTGTAATCCTCAAAGGAAATAAGGAACCCGGCAATTTAGCTAATTATATACCGATATTCTTACTAGATCAAGTTGGATTTGTCCCAGGGAGGGAAGCCAGGGACAACAAAATCAAAGCACTGAACTTACGTCATTGGCTTGCTACCAGCCAATGAGAAGGCTTCTTCCTGGCAATGGATGCAGAGAAGGCGTTCGATCGGGTAGCCTGGGACTACATGTAAGCTGTCTTGGGGCACTGGGATTGGGAACCAAGATGAGGGCTTTTATAGGATCCCTATATACCAACCCAAGGGCCCGAGTCAAGCTGAATGGCTGCCTTTTGAACACCTTCTCCATCTAGAATGGGACTAGACAGGGTTGCCACCTATCCCCCCTCCTCTATATCCTCACTTTGGAACCCCTCCTGAGATGCATTCGTACAAATTCGGACATAAAAGGCATTATATTAAGAGATAAGGAATTTAAAATTGCAGCCTTCGCGGATGATATTCTGCTTTTCTTATCCTCCCCGTTAACAATCCTGCCAAATGTTATGTCAGTCCTAGAAAAATTCAAACGCATATCAAATCTACAAATTAACTATGCAAAATCATTTGCCTTAAATATATCCCTCCCAGCCAACATAGTACGACAATGTCAAGCCAATTTTACTTTTACATGGAAAGTGACACATTCACCTATTTAGGTATACAATTACTGGGCAGACTCTCAAATTTATACAACAAAAACTTCCTAGTGGAATTAAACTCCATTCAGCAGGACCTTAAATGTTGGGATGCTCCCACCATCTCCTGGTTTGGGTGGGCGTCCATCATAAAAATGAACGTTCTCCCACGTTTACTATATAAAATGCAGACCATGCCAATAGGTCTACCACCCTCGTTCTTTGCTGTGTACAAAAGAATCTGCAGGATGTTTCTATGGGGTGGCAAACCAGCGAGAATTGGGTGGGCTAAACTAGTTCTCCCAAAAGCGGGTGGGGGAATAGGTCTCCCGGATTTACAGCGTTACCACATGGCAATCCATTTATCGCGAGTGGGGGATTGGTAAATAAATGCTCGTTAAAAAGGATGGGTAGCTCTAGAACACCTGGTTGCTGGAGCAGATCTAGGACTGGTACCTTGGTTCCCTTCAAAAGATATCCCAAAGGATCTAGAGTCACATTCTTTGATTGGGGCTACCCTACAAGCCTTTCATAGGGCATGTAAGACCCACAACTCCTCAGGAAAACTCAGCCCAATCACTCTGGTAAAAGGGAACCCGGCTTTCTCACCAGGCATGAGCAGAACATTTTTGACTACAGAGTGGCCATATGCGGAGATGCAAGCTAAATATTTCTTTTTGAGAAACAGATTCAAGCGTCAAAGAGACCTAGCGGAAATTTCTAAAACAAATACATTTCCGTTCTGGGCCTATGCACAACTGAAACACTACTTAGACAATGCAGCGCACAGAGAAAACTTAACAAGGCCTCTCACGGTTTTAGAATCTCTGTGCACTGGAACAGCTGCCCGTAATCATGTGATTTCAGTGTTGTACTCCTCAATGTTCCAGAATTCACATAACCTTTTAAAATTGGAGGGTGAATTTTGGGAACAAACTCTGGCCACAGGCATCGAAGAAGTAAAATGGAACCAGATCTATCTATACCTTCACAAGGGTTCACTGAGCATAAATATTCAGGAAAATGGTTATAAGCTGAAAACTAGATGGTATAGAACCCCTGATATACTTCATAAATTTATGCTGTCAGTCCCAGACACATGTTGGAGATGTGAGAAGGAAAAAGGGACGTTCATGCATATTTGGTGGAACTGCCCGTTAATTCAGCCATATTGGCGTATGGTTCATGATATGATTCTGAAAATTACGTCGCTCCCTATAAAATTCACGCCAGCACAATTCCTTTTGCATTTTTCTACATTACCTAAAAAAACATTATTTTAAATCACTATCCATGCATATGATAAATGCTGCCAGGCTATGTGTTTCGAAACATTGGAGAGCAGTAATCCCTCCCTCACAGAAGGAATGGATCCACCGCTTAAACCATATAGAAGCTATGGAAGAATTGATTCATATTGCATAGGACAATATCTCTCATTTCGCTAAGACATGGGAAATCTGGATTGAGTTCTGCAAATCCTTAGCTTATCAGACTCTAATGCAAACAGGGTCGTGAGCAGAAAACACATCCCAAAGCAACCCCAATATATCTGATAGGGCTACTCCTCGATACTCAGAACTGGGTCATTAATAGTGAATGCAGATGGGAAATGGAGAGGGTTGTTGGTGGAGTCCCCACCCCCTCCCCATTCCGTATGGAGCCTTCCCCCTTAGGTGACATCCCCCCTCCTTTTTTTTTCTCTTTCCGGGAGATCGGGTGTGCTGAACATAACCACATGCGATATGGAAAAATGTATAATTTGTCTTTTGTTTCTTTGAATAATCTTTACCTACTATGTTCGTTTCTGGTACAATCATATTTACATGTACGTTTGCAATATGAGGATACTGTACCAAACAACTTGTTACGACAAATGTAACTGCTATTGCTTTGTTTTTATGTTTTATTGAGGGGATTGAACTTGGATATGGTAAGGAAAATATGGGATGCCCAGGAAAATTTTAGAACTTGTTTAGGGCAACTATATACAGTATCTCAAAAAAGTGTGTACACCCCTCACATTTTTGTAAATATTTTATTATATCTTTTCATGTGACAACACTGAGGAAATGACACTTTGCTACAATGTAAAGTAGTGAGTGTACAGCTTGTATAACAGTGTAAGTTTGCTGTCCCCTCAAAATAACTCAACACACAGCCATTAATGTCTAAACTGCTCAGTCAGCCCTCTTCAGGTCCTGCCAGCCCTCCTGACTGCAGCTACTTAACTCCACTGCCCCTGACTGCCAGCCCCCCTGACTGCAGCTGCCCAACTCCACTGCCCCTGATACCACAGTCCTCCTGGTTCTGCACCCATCTCCAACTGTACTCCCTGTCCTCTCAGGCATGCCTCCCATTCCTCCCAACTGTGCATGTCACTCACCAGCCCTCCAGGCTGCAAACGGTGGTTGCTTTCCCTGGAGACTTGCTCGGCAGTGCTCTCTCCCATTGTCCACTCTTGCTCCTCCTGTGTCTCCTGTCCAGGACACCTCCACATTTTCTTGGAGGGTCCTGTCCGCACCCGAGCCCAGGTCCAAGGTCACCCCCCCTCCCCAGACTGTGGAGCTCCGTCAAAGGTGCCAACAACCTCCATCTCTTCCACCCGACAACTCCTCCCCAGCTGGGCTGACCCTGGGTATTTTAGGAGGCTGTCCAGAACTAGTTTTTGAGGGAGTCTCTTTGCTAATTTCTGCCTGATAAAAATCCTTTCTGTAGGGGGCGGAGCCAGCTGGGGACCGAGATGGCTGTGTAACAGCCAAGCTCCGAACACAGTGGGACATTAGCGACCTTTGGCAGCCACCACAGCAGCCGCAGGAACACCCTTCAACCGCATCCTGGGGAAGTCCTGGACTACGATCGGGAGCGATGCCGCATAAAAAGCAACAGAGCGGGCGCCCAAAAAAGCTGACGGCCTTCTTCACCGCGGGCCTAAGACAAGATGGCGCCGGCGACACAGCGACATCAACGCTGGAGCTCCGCTCAGCTGCGCAGCACAGCCAAGAGGAAGTCACACAGAAGAGATCGTGCTCCTCACGGAGTCTGAACTCCCCATTAGCTACACCAACGTCAGGGAGCCCGGAGAAGACCAGATTCAGGGGGGATACAAGCCACGAGGTAAGCTCCCAGGAGTCAGGAGAGGACACTAGAGACCTCCCTGACTCCATTGATCTGTTCCCCACTGCGGACAAGCCTGTCCTGGACACGGTGCTGAAAGAAATGCTGGTATCTCTTAGGAGCTCCCTGCAGTCAGATCTAATTTCATGTGTGCATAAACTTAGCACAGAGCTGCAGGATGTCAAGGCCAGAGTGGATCATATTGAACATAAAATGGGGGAGTACGCTACCACCATTAATGATCTGATAGATACATCTAGCAGCCATGATGATGAGTTGGACACCCTTAAGGCCAAAATGGCGGATATTGAAGACAGGTCCAGAAGGAAAAATCAGGGGTATTCCCGAATCTGTTCAACAGAGAGACCTGTCTGAATATGTCACCCAGCTCTTCAGTACCATTGCTCCTGAGATGACTCCTCTGGACTTGACAATAGATCGGATCCCCCGGTTACCTAAACCCTCCTTCTTGCCAGACAATGTTCCTAGAGATGTCATTTTAAGATTACATTTTTTTCATGTTAAAGATTACTTGATGTCCACTACTAGAAAACAAGATTCTCTTCCTGAACCGTATAGTAGTCTTAAATTCTTTGCTGATCTTTCCCAGTATACACTGCTGAAAAGGAGGAACCTCTCTACTATTACAAAGGCACTTAGGAACCACAACCTGCAATACAAATGGGGTTTCCCAACCAAACTGGTAATCACCAGAGAGGGCAAAGAGTACGTGATCAATTCTCTGGAGAGAGGTATGACTTTGCTGAAATCTTGGGACATAGTTCCAGACCAGCAGCGCAACACCGCTCAGTCTACTTCCCCACAGAGGGTGGAACCAGAATGGCGCACTGTGACCACTAAGAACGCACGTTCTCACAACTCACACAGGCATTCGGTGACTGATAAGAACGCTCGTTCTCATAAATGATTGTTGCCAAAGTCACTCGAACCCACGTTTGCATGTATATACCGCTGGGAAGGAATTTATACCCCTTTTATCCCTCCAAGTTACAAATAAGTGACTATGTGTCACACCCGCACAAACTTTACAGACGTTTGGCTAATTGCCATGTTTTGTATTATCTCATGGTTCACTTTCTACTTTTCTCTTTTTGCAGTCAGAACTGTACAAACCGTTTTATATTTTGACTCAGATCCCATTGATCTACTACCTCTTGACCTGAGCGAAGGTTCACTAGACTCCAATGCTTCTCCAAGCCCATGACTCGTTACCATGTAAGTAAAAATCTTAAATATACATGCGAAATCCTACAAACGTAGTAATGCCTATTAATCTACTTACTATCAATGCTAAAGGGTTAAACCACCCCGCCAAGCGTAAATCCCCGTGGACAGAGGCTCTACAGCCTAACTCGGACGTAGTGTGTGTCCAAGAGACCCATTTTGCGAAAAGTACCCCGCCTAAGTGCACCCATCCTAAATTTCCACATATTTTCGCTGCTAACGCAGAAACAAAGAAAAGGGGGTGATGACCGCAATAAGGGACTCAATTGATTTTAAGCTTCTCCAATCAGTGGAAGATCCACAGGGAAGATACCTACTTCTTATTTGTACCATTAACACCTCAACCTACACAATTGCAAACGTCTATGCACCTAACGCGAACCAAATAGACTTCCTCCACAAAGTTATGAAGAAAATAGAGAAAATTTGAGTGGGCAAACTGATAATTTGTGGCAACTTCAATCTCACACCTAACCCGCAACTCAACTCCACATCCAAATCTAGAAGACCTTTACCTTCGATGAAACCTATACTCAAGACTTATGATTTACATGATGCATGGAGGTGCTGCAACGCCTCAGAGAAAGATTATTCTTTTTTCTCTAACGTGCATAGATCTTACAGCCGGATTGATCTGTTCTTAGTGGACAAATGGGTACTTCTACAGGTTAAGTCCTCCAGAATAAATAGCATAACATGGTCAGACCACGCTTCAGTTCAGTTATCCATAGAAGACTCAGACCTGTGATTATCTGGAGAGCCAACCCAAAACTTTTCCAGGATAACACAACTAAGAAGAGAATCGCACAAGCGATTCAACAATACTTTACACAAAACCAATCCTCTGTAGAGGACCCAAACATCCTGTGGACCACTAATAAAGCGGTGATTAGGGGCCTCCTTATACAACAAGGAGCAAGAAACAGGAGGAAAAGGCAGCAAGAGGTAGACACTCTGACAAAAACATTGGACATTCTAGAAACAGAGAATAAACGTTCCCCCTCATCTAAATTGACTGACCAAATATTAGTTACCCGCAATGAGCTTAGAGCGCTACTCATAAGTAACTTTGAAAAAGCCCTTAGACGATTTAAAATGACCTACTACACTCAGGGCAACAAAGCCGGGAAGCTAATGGCGTCTCGCCTTAAAGGACAGAAAACCCACATTCCTTTCATGTATCACCCAACAACAAAAATTAAACACTGCCTTCCACAAGCCATAGCGGACACTTTTAGTGACTACTATGGCTCTTTGTACAATCTTACAAAGGACCCGGAACGCCGCAGCCAACCCCGACTCTTATTGACACCTTCCTACAGAAAGTCCATCTCCCTAAGCTAACAACGGAACAACTCTTTAGTCTAAATGCCCAAATTAAGGTTCAGGAAATTATACAAACTATAAAATCCCTGCCAAACAACAAATCCCCAGGCCCGGATGGGTTTACAGGGGAATACTATAAAACCTACCACCAAATTCTAGCACCTCACTCATGTCAGGTCTACAACTCATCAGCTGTCTCTTCCTCCTTCCCCCCAGAAATGTTGAAAGCAATGATAGTAGCCCTCCCGAAGCCGGGGAAAGAACCATCATCACCGCAAAATTTCCGACCAATTTCATTATTGAACAATGATTTAAAGATATATGCAAAAATACTGGCCACAAGACTAATCAATATTCTCCCATCTCTAATTCATATGGACCAATCAGGTTTTACAAAAGGGCGGCAAACTGCGGATGCTACAAGACGCATGCTAAATATTATACACATTGCTAACAAGACAAAAATGCCTTCTCTGCTCCTCACTTTGGATGCAGAGAAGGCGTTTGATAGGATCCATTGGGCATTTTTGGCCCGGGTCCTTAGCAAATTTGGATTGGAGGGACCTATATACTCCGCCATCATGGCACTTTACTCCAGCCCTTCCGCCCAAGTTTTTGTAGCGGGCGCCCTGTCGACCCCCTTTAACATAACAAATGGGACGCGATAGGGATGTCCACTTTCTCCACTGATTTTTAATCTCCTTATGGAGCCATTAGCCACATATATTAGATCGCACCCTTGGATATCAGGCATGAGGGTAGCTGGGAAGCCCCATATCATCAGCCTGTTCGCTGACGACATTATACTAATCTTAACAAATGTGGAGACATCCCTGGCTACGGTGAGCGTAGCACTAAAATAATTCTATTATGTTTCACACTATAAAGTGAATGAATCGAAACTGTTTATACTGAATCTGGGGTTGCCAGCCGAGATTAAATACAAGCTCCGGACTTCCTATCCTTATCAATGGGAAGAAAAAGAGGTGAAATACTTAGGGATAAATTTAACACCTAATCTGAAAGATATTACAAATGCAAACTATACACCATTTCTATCCTCTCTGAAAGGGAAACTAGATACTATAAGTAAATTTGAACTATCCTGGTTGAGTCGCTTGGCGGCTTTTAAGATGCAAATTCTCCCTCAGCTGCTTTATCTATTTAGGACATTACCAAAATCCCTTACAAACCAATTCTTCCATAAACTCCAATCCGCCGTTAACAACTATCTCTGGAAAGGTAAAAGGGTGCGGTGCTCCTTCCAAAAGTTAATCAAACACAAAAGGGCTGGGGGGGTGGGCCATGTGCACCTACAAGACTACTATTACACAACAATTTTGGCACAGGCGAAACAATGGACGAAACAGGAGCTGCCCAACCTGTGGGTAGAAGTGGAGCAAGCACAACTTACACAAGGCAACCTGTATGGGCTCCTACTCACTGCACATAATAATAACAAGTTAATGCAACTCTATCCCCTACAATACACGCAACTCTTAGAGCATGGCTCCATATGCAGAGTTTTCGCAACTGGAGTAGTGAATTGAAAACTCTGCAACTTCCATTAGCAGCCCTTATTCACTTAATCCCGGACCTTGATCTCAGAAATTGGTCAAGACTAAATATGCTCAACTTAGAAGATTTGTATAGCAAGGAAACGCTCAAATCCTTCGAACAGTTGAAACAGGAGTTTCAACTCCCATCGACTGAGCAATTTAGATATGTTCAGCTAACCCAACTTATCCCTTCAAGAAAAAGATATATGCCACAAATCTTCCTCGATGCTAGCTTGGGAGCAAGAAATAGAGAGGGAATACTCCGTAGAACATTGGAAGAAAACCCTTAGCATAATTTATACCTCTACAAAATGTGCCAACTTATGGGAACTCCAACAAAAAATTCTTCTCCGTTGGTACTTGACGCCACATAGGCTAGCCAAAATCTCTCCACAAAACGCAGCCTTATGCTGGAGGGGTTGTGGCAAATCAGAGACCTTAATACACATTCTGTGGTCGTGCCCAAAAATACATCAATTGTGGGCGCATATAGGTAGAATTATCAGAGACATCACAGGCTCTAACAATGACCTAAACTCAGCGATGGCCATACTATCTTAAGAACTGCCGGATTTAAACCCCTCCTTTAGAGTTACAATATCTCATATACTCTTTGCAACTAGACTGGCGATCCTTAGATATTGGAAACAAGCTAGAATTCCCAATATCTCAGAGATCATAAATACTGTCCATCTTCATGGGATATATGAAACTATGTTTGCCTCCTCGGCTGGCAACCCAGATATTTTCAATAAACAATGGTATCCATGGCGCAACTGGTATGACAAGTATATCAAAGATCTATAATACAGTTATTTGACCTAAGGGGTGGTGGCTTGGGGCGGCGGGGCGGATCCCGTGAGTTGGACACAAAGGTGCTCCCATGCGGGGTGTCTGAGTCGGGGATCTGTCTGGCAGGCCTCTTGCCGCCTTCCTACTGCAAAAAGCAGTGTTAGTGCTCTCGTCTTACATTTTGTTTCGGTGACAATCAATGACATTTACCTCTGACTGCAAACTTTCTCTTCTCTGTAAACCCCTCCTACTCTTTCTGTTCTTCTCCTCATCCTTTCTTCCCTCCAATATCCTCCTTCCTTACTTCCCTTTACCCCTTTTCCTCTTCAATTTACATTGATGTATAACATCTGGATAAAAATTGTAATTTTCTGTATCTTGGTTATTATAGGAAACTTTCTTAATAAAAACTATTGAAACAAAAAAAAATCCTTTCTGTATGTGGAGGTTAAAGCTTTTTTTCCTCCAGACGTAGAGAATGCCCACTTGTCCTCTGTGATGACCTGAAAGTGAATAATACTATACCAAGTTCACTATATGGACCACTTATGTATTTATACATGTTGATCATATCCCCCCTTAATCGCCTCTTTTCAAGAGAGAATAAATTCAGTTCAGCTAATCTTTCCTCATAGCTGTGCTCCTCCATGCCTCTTAACAGTTTGGTTGCCCTTCTCTGCACTTTCTTTAATTCTTCAATATCCTTCTTGTGAATTGGTGCCCCAAACTGAACTGCATATTCCAGATGAGGTCTTACTAATGATTTGTACAGAGGCAAAATGATGTTTCTCCCTAAGGAGTCTATACCTCTTTTAATACAAGAAAGTGTTTTGCTAGCTTTAGAAACTGTAGCTTAGCATTTCATGCTACTAATGAGCCTAGCATCTAACAGAACAGTGAGATCCTTCTCAATTATTGCCTCTCCTAGTTGCTCTCCTCCTAGAATGTATGATGCATGTTTTAAGAACTCTGTTTGATGGCTAAACCTGTAATCTCTCTGAACATAGGCATTCTGTGGTTTAATTGTATGCATATGAAAAGAAGTGGAATTACTTTACATTGGTCATGTTAGAAATGTATAGTAGTAGTAAAAGAGGGTTTATTCCAGATTACTTATACCTATAGAACAGCTCAGACTCTACACATTCCAAACATTTAAACAGGAGGCGCTATGGAGTTATGGATGTGCACTGCAGTTCAATTGCGTGCAAAGATACTTGAGTGTTGAAAAATGGGTCTTCAAGACCATGAGAATTGAGGAATCTAGCATGTGATAGATATGTATCTCCTCTGTACAGCAGTTTAGATGTTTTATTTATTTGCCGAGAGTAATACTGTTGTGAACAGCATTTTTTAAAGAAAGCTTTAATGTTCTCAAATCAACGTTCTTTGCTGTCTCCCTACTCAACAGACTCTAAAATACATCTCTGTAGACTTGGCAAATGGTCATTTCCCGTTTTCATTTGCTATGGCATTCTAAGTCTTGCTTTTCTTACTAAGCAATCTCTTCCTATAGAAATGTTTAAAGAAGACATAGCTTCAGATGTTTCACATATTTATTATGTAAGGAACCCATGACAAAAATATAGTGGGTTTTCTGGCTCCAAACATGGAAATACACTTTAAGAATCTTAATTGCAGCTGTGTATTTTCCAAATGACACTTAGCATGTACCATAAGGCTGTAGATAGGTACATACATGACATGTCAATAAGGATTCACTGTGCTAATGAGCATTAGTTACATAGTTAGTCAGGTTGGAAAAAGACAGTAGTCCATCTAGTTCAACCGATTAAAAAAAAAAAAAAAAACACACACAAATAGAAAACCTCATGATTCATGAATAACTTGTTGGTATACAAAACCCACTTGAATGTGATTAAGTCTGACTAACCAGGATGGAGATAACATATTTGGTTTGGTATGAGTATTAATATACACCAATCAGCCATAACATTAAGATCACTGACAGATAAAATGAATATCATTGATTATCTCATTACAACAGCATCTGCAAGTCAGTGGAATATATTAGGCAGCAAGTAAACATATTGTCCTTGACGTTGATGTGTTGAAACAAACACAAATAGGCATAGCAGTTTTCTGTGTATCGGACTACATAGCCACAGACCAGTCAGGGTCAGACCGCAGACCAGTCAGCCAAAGACGTCTACAATTGGCACATAAGCATCAGAACTGGACCACAGGGCAATGTAACAATTGGGCTGGTCAGATGAATCACATATTTTTTTACATCATGTGGCTTGACTGGGTGTGTGTGTAGGGATGGGCTGACTGGACCCCTGTTCGGTTCACACCAGAACTTTTGAAGAAAGTTTGGACCAGAATAACAAACCCCATTAAAGTCAATGGGACCCGAATGTCAAAAATTAAAAGTGCTCATTTTGAAGGCTTATATGCAAGTACTTGGGCATACAATGGTTATAGTGGTCAGGGTCCTGCCCTAAGGGACATGTATCAATGAAAAAAGTTTGTAAAACACGTCATTTTTAAATGAGCAGTGATTTTTTGATTTTTAAAGTGAAAGCATAAAAATGAAAAAATCCTTCCAATATAGTGCCTGGGGGGGGTCCCCTTAGTCTAACTGTAAAGTGGCAGATCTGTACCATGTCTAGAATCTGCTGCAGCAATAATTGTAGGTATAAAGCTAAAAAAATGACATTTGCCCTGCAAGCTGCCTTTATATTGCTCAGCAACAGCTGGGGAGCCAATGTATATGATGAGGCCACAATGTAGTGGACTGGAATTTTTTTGGATAAATTCTGGTGTCCCTTTGACTTTGGATAGAAGTAAAATTGGGCTTTGGGTGTCAGTGGTGCCTTCACACCATAACCCTATAGAGGTGCTCTTCATGAAGGCAAGAATTGGCATTCCTGTGAAAAAAAAATGCGATGATATGCACCTGCCAAACAGGTGCAGAAAAATTGGTCTTTGGTTTCGGTGGCGCTTTCCCACCGTAACCCAATAGAGCTGCTCTTGATGAAGGCAAAAAAAATTGCAATCATATGCACCTGTCAAACAAGTGCTGAAAAATTGGTCTTTGGGTGTTAATTGTGCCCATGAAACCTATACCAAAAACATCCTTCCAGATGAAATGATTGAACACCCTCAAAGCTAGGCAGCTTTGAAGTCCTGCAGAGATTCCACATCCAAAAAAAAAATAATCAGTGACATCAGCATCAGGGGCTTCATAGCTGGTAATCCAAGACTGATTCGTTTTTTATAAAAGTCAAACGGTCCAAGGAGTCTGTGGACAGATGGGTTCTATGATCAGTAACGAAACCTCCTGCAGCACTGAATGCCCGTGAAAGCACACTGGATGCAGGGCAGCCCAACAACTCAGTAGCATACTGGGAAAGTTCTGGACAGTGGTCTATTCTCATGACCCAGTAAGCCAGTGGATCATCAACTAGAAAGTAGAGTTGATCGAACCTCTGGAAGTCTGGGTTCGGCAGGTTCGGCATCTCCAAGTTGTATAGGCAAAGTTTAGTGTATAGGCAAGCAGCATAACCCAGTGTGCTGTGAACAAAATATATTGTCCCTGCCCATGCTTGCTTGCTTACAGCTGACTGCCTTGCCCAATGATGCCAGAACATTCCCTTCCACGTGATGGTAGAGAATTGGAACGGCCTTACGTGAAAAGTAATTGCGACTGGGAGCCTACCATTGTGGAACAGCACATTGTGGGAATTCAAGGAAGGGGGTAGAATCCACCAGGCTGAAAGGCAGAAATTGGAGAGCCAACAGCTTTGACAAGCTTGCATTTAGATGCTGGGCATGTGGGTGGCAGGGACTGGATTTTTTTTCCTCTGCAGCAGATGGGGCAGAGAAATGTGCTGGCTGCAGTCTACAGCTGGTGGTGTGCTGCTGGCAGATGTGCTGCTAGGACCTGGGACACCCTGTGCTATACCATCATCCCTGTCAGTGGAGGCTGCTAAGAGGTAATGACTCGGTATAGCGGGGCAGACTGAAGCTTGTAAGAAGGAGTAGGAGAGACAGATTTGTGCCTCTTTTGTGTGACTTTTAGGTGCTCTTGATAACAGGCTGAGTGGTTGGACATTAAATGCCTTGTTAAGCATGTGGTACCCAAATGGCTGGTGTTTTTGTCACGTGTCATGTGCCTGAGACACAGTTTGCAGATAGCAACAGTGCAATCTGCTGCAGATGTGCTGAAAAAGGCACTGATAGCTGAGCTTTGGGAAGTGGGCCGGGAGATAACAGCTGCAGAATGTGATGGAATAGGGTGGCTGCTCTCTACTCTTTCTTGATGTTGGCCTCTTTGGGATTGTGCCGCCTCACCTTCAGTTTTCTCCTCTGCTCTATCTGGCATCCAAGTCGCATCAGTGACCTCATCATCATCATCTCCATCTCCTCCATCATCATTACCACTGGAGACAACTTGGCAATACGCTGCGTCTTTGGGAACATAAATTCCAATTTGTCTACCAGTGTTCTCCCCTCTCTCTAGGCTCATGTTCTTGCCATCCTCAACCTCAGAACCAACATCTGAATCCAGTAATTGCTAGGCATTAACAAGGAGCAAGTGGCTGATGCTGTGATCAAATAACTCAGCTGATTTCTCCATTGCTGATGTTGGGGCTGTTGCAGGAATAGATGTGTAGAAGGAGGCAGCTTTATCCACTCTGGCAAGTGCAGGGGACTGCATACTTGTCTCTGCTTGTTTGACAGAGGATGAGGAGAATGAGGAAGGTTTAGTAAGCCAGTCCACCACCGCCTCTGCATGCTGTGGCTGGATCGCACGGGCAAACTCACTAAACAGAGGAAATGATGCCCTGCCTGAGGACTGACCACCACGTCCACCTTTGCCTGTGGACACATTTGTTGCTGGCCCCCTTACAGTGCCAAGGGAACTTCTGCCTCTCCTTGTTGTCCTCCCAGACATAAGGGGGCAGTGCTTATCAGCAAATGTAAAGAAGAAGTGGCAATCTGTACGTAGATGCACTTTAATAAGTGTAAAGTGGTGTTTGGTGCACTTTAATTTGATTACTCACACTACACAGACACTCCACAGATACACTATTATATACTGCAATATAATGCATCAAACTTACAGTGATGCACAAAATTGTATGGCATTAAACTAGCAGTAGCGCACACAGAACTATATGGCGTTAAACTTGCACTAACGCACAAAACTATATGGCGTTAAACTGGCAGTAACACACAGAGAACTATATGGCGTTCAACTCGCAGTAACGCACAAAACTATATGGCGTTAAACTGACAGTAACCCAAACAAAACTATATGGCGTTAAACTTGCAGTAATGCACAAAACTATATGGCGTTAAACTGGGAGTAACGCACACAGAACTATATAGCGTTAAACTGGCAGTAACGCACACAAAACTATATGGTATTAAACTTGCAGTAACGCACAAAACTATATAGCGTTAAACTGGCAGTAATGAACACAGAAATATATGGCGTTAAACTGGCATGTAACATACACAAAACAATATGGCGTTAAGCTTGCAGTAACACACAAGACTATATGGCGTTAAACTGGCAGTAACACACACAGAACTATATGGCGCTCAACTTGCAGTAACGCACAAAACTATATGGCGTTAAACTGGCAGTAACACACACAAACTATATGGCGTTAAACTGGCAGTAACGCACAAAACTATATGGCATTAAATTGGCAGTAATGCACACAGAAATATATGGCGTTAAACTGGCATGTAACATACACAAAACGATACGGCGTTAAACTTGCAGTAACACACAAAACTATATGGTGTTAAACTGGCAGTAACACACACAGAACTATATGGCGCTCAACTTGCAGTAACGCACAAATTTATATGGCGTTAAACTGGCAGTAACACACACAAAACTATATGGCGTTAAACTGGCAGTAACACACAAAACTATATGGCGTTAAATTGGCAGTAATGCACACAGAACTATATGGCGTTAAACTGGCAGTAACGCACGCAAAGCTATATACAATTAAA
Source organism: Glandirana rugosa (assembly GCA_018402905.1). Classification (NCBI taxonomy): domain Eukaryota; kingdom Metazoa; phylum Chordata; class Amphibia; order Anura; family Ranidae; genus Glandirana; species Glandirana rugosa. The sequence continues at coordinate 74,212 of BLSH010127123.1, read as the reverse complement.
CTGGCAGTAACGCACACAGAAGTAAATGGCGTTAAACTTGCAGTAACGCACAAAACTATATGGCGTTAAAACTGGCAGTAACGCACATAGAACTATATGGCGTTAAACTGGCAGTAACGCACACAGAAATAAATGGAGTTAAACTGGCAGTAACGCACACAGAAGTAAATGGCGTTAAACTGGCAGTAATGCACAAAACTATATGGCCTTAAATTGGCAGTAATGCACACAGAAATAAATAGCGTTAAACTAGCAGTAACACAGACAGAAGTAAATGACGTTAACAGTGGCTGACAGTTTGCTGGCAGTTTTGGCAGGAGCTGCAGGGGCTGAAGCAGCGTGTGTGTGTGTGGGCTTAGTTCTGGACTGTGACCCCCCATCACCCACTGTGACTGAGGCAGCGCGGGGGCCCCAAGAGACCCGACTATCAGGAGGGGGCGGCAGGTGATTCAAGGACCAGGAGCGGCGGACTCCCCCCCTCCCATGACCGAGTGGTGGCACAGCAGGAGCGGTGGGCCCACTCCCCCTGTGACTGAGCGGCGGCAGAGTGGGAGCAGCGGACCCCCTCCCTCCATGACCGAGCGGCGGCAGAGCGGGAGTGGCACCCCCGTGACCAATCGGCGGCAGAGCGGCAGCAGTGGACCCCCTCCCTTACTTGACCGAGCAGCAGCGGAGCAGGAGTGATGGACCCCCTCCCCCGTGACCGAGCAGTGGCAGAGGGGGCAGACCGGACCCCCGTGACCACACAGAGGCGGTAGGTGAGGGCATTTGTGCACTGGAGGGGGAGGGTGACTGACAGGAGGGGCAGCGGCAGGACTGAAGGGACTGACTGATTCCAGAAAAGTGTCAGACTTCAAGGGGGGCTGTGCAGAGTGACATAGAGACACATACAATAAAGACAGACTGACAGTGTATGTGAGTACCTGAGTATTTGTGAGTACCTGAGTATTGTGAGTACCTGAGTATTGTGAGTACTTGAGTATTTGTGAGTACCTGAGTATTCTGTGATTACCTGAGTAGCGAGTACTGGAGCATTCTGTGATTACCTGAGTGGCGATTACCTGAGTATTCTGGGAGTACCTGAGTATTCTATGAGTACCTGAGTGGTGAGTACCTGGGTATTCTCTGAGTAGTGAGTGCCTGAGTATTCTGTGAGTACCTGAGTATTCTGTGAGTACCTGAGTGGTGAGTACCTGGGTATTCTCTGAGTAAAATTTCTAAAAAATGAACTGAAAGGTTGGAGTAAAATGACAGGAGTAAGTAATCAATGGGCACTATTAAAGTCTACCATCTTGGAGGCAACTAGGTTATATGTCATGCAAGTTAGTAAGAATAAACGGAAGAAAAAAACAATATGGTTCACCAAAGAGGTAAGTAGGATAGTAAAGGGAAAAAAATTGCATATAGAAGATTCAAGGAAACAGAAGGTGCAGCCGACAGAGAGGAGTATAAAAATAGACAAAAGGAGGCCAAACACATTATCGGTGCTGCAAAAGCACAGAAAGAGGAGGAAATTGCTAAGTCTATTAAGGAAGGAGATAAAACCTTTTTTAGGTACATTAGTGATAGAAGGAAAAAATACAATGGGATCACCAAAATGAAAACTGGGCACAACACATATGCTGAGGGAGACCAGGATGTAGCAAACCATTTAAACAATTACTTTTGTTCAGTCTTCTCAGAAACAGACTGCACTAATGATAACAAGTTAGGGAATCATATTGGTTCTAGTAATGATGGTTCATTTCTGGGATTTCTGGAGACAGAGGTTGCTGAGGAACTGGCTCGGTTAAAGCTTAATAAAGCAATGGGCCCTGATGGTATTCATCCCAAAGAGAACTTTGCGATATAGTTGTTGGACCATTAACAAATCGTTT
>BLSH010127123.1:46108-60006 GCA_018402905.1 Glandirana rugosa | reverse complement strand
TTGAAGCCCTGTTTCAGGCCCAGGCCCAGGCCTGCCTTGGGCTTGCTAGCGTGTCTGTTGCTTGGGGTAACTTTAGTTACCCCTGGGCTTGAAAATCCGTGTTTTTACCGACATCCTTTCAGGACCTTTCGGGGTCTCCCGACGTTTTCCTTCATTTTACCCCCATTCCCATCCCGTTCACGGGATGTTTTTTTACCCCTGTCCCTTTATTGACATTTATAAAAATTTTTTTATTTTTGTATTTTTTTCGTTTTTACCTCCACTTACACCTAGTAGAAGTTTGACACAGACTTTTCATAATTAATTGCCATCTTCGGTATATGTTGTCTGTGCGATCGTTCGGGTTCCGTCCGGACCCGGACCCGGACTTTGTCCCGAAGTTCGGACGGACCAGCAGAACCCGAACTTCCAGGTGTTCGCTCAACTCTACTTACCGGATAGTAGATATATTCGTGCCTGAATATATAACATGGTCCAGGTCCTCACGGTGTAGGGGGGTCGCGTCACACTGTCCTCAACCGATCAGAGGGGCCTCCAGGGGGGGGAGAGCGTCACACTATCCTGCGCCTGTCCGTTCGTTAAGTCCAGTGGAGGTGGTCCTCAGCAAGACATCCAAAACGGAGGTACCAGATGATCCGGTCTCAGACTCAAAGATGTGGAAAAAAGAGGAGACTCTCCATCGTGTAAAAACGCCTCAATCACGAGGTAATGGTTTTATTAACTAATTAAAAATCCATAAGCTTACAGATAAAATAGATATAAAATATTTGTTGCAGCAATCCAGGGTCTTATTAGACGTCGTCTGGGGGCTTGGCCTGGAATCGGACGACGGCAGATGTGTTTTTGGAGAGCTCCGGAGCTCTCGGTTAAAATCCACCGACATCCATCCTCCACAAGGCTTGGTGAGCACCTCCAGACACCCAGGGTGTCTTCCCTCATCCCCCCTGACAGACTGGGCTAAAAATTTCCACCGCTCTACATGGACCTCCATGGTACCCGCAAATTTAGGCCACGGCTTTAGCCGCGCCTAGGCCGCAACATCCAGGGCGGCCATCCAACCCCTATCCGCCCACTCCTGGCCCTGAGACACAGCACTGGGGACCCCTCATCCCCCCTGACAGGCCGGGCTAAAAATCACTGCCGCTCCGCATGGTCCTCCGCGGCACCCACAAATTTAGGCCGCGGCTTTACCACAACATCCCCCCATCCGCTCACTCTAGGCCCTGAAACACATTACTGGGGACCCCGAAAACCCCCGGACCCAAAGGCCAGTCGACCCGGACACTGGGACTTTTAACAAATCAAAGACTGGGCCGCCATCACATTGGGCCTGGAGTGGCCGCCATTTTGTGCAGCAGCGGCCTGGATCTGGGACTTGGGACAGTCTATACCTGGCCTGGCACAAGGGGAAAATGCTAGCTTAAAGTAAGAACTCTGGCACAGCGGGGAGAACAGCACCTACTATAAGGAGACCACCGATGTAGTGATGGGCAAAATTGGATGCCAGCTGCCCTTCTCCAACACCCCTTACTCTCAACTAAGCCGAAACCTTCCTGAACTATTCCGCACCAACCCCCGTCCATCTCTGAGACCTCTACATCCCACTCATCTCTGTCCGCCATGGCACGCAGACAGTCAGAGGGTACCCAGAAGAACAAACAATCTGTCAACCAAGAAACACTGCTCACACTCATTAACCAGATGCCCAAGGTCGCAGATCTCCAATCCCTCACATCAAGGGAGCACTGTCGGATGCGGTATCAGACCTTCAGAACGAGCTAAGAGGAGTAAACGATAGACTAGAGGAGGTGGAAAGAGCGGCTGGCCGTCATGATGCCGACATTCAGGAACTCCAACAGCATGGCGCCCGATACCAATTGCACCTCATAGACATGCAGAGGAAACTTGAGGAACTCGACAACAGGGGCCGCAGTAGGAACCTCCACATTCGTGGAGTCCCTGAAAGCATTGAACACAACCAGATCCCTCTCGCCCTACAATCTCTAGTTAACAACATCCTGGAGAGGCCCCAAGATGCTCCGGTGGAGTTCGAGCAGGTGCACAGAGCCCTGCGACCCAGGGGTAGAGAGGGGGACCCACTGAGGGATATCATCTGTTGCTTCATGGACTACAAATTGAAAGAAGAGGAAGGCTATGTGGCCCACAAACAACAGGAAATTACATTGAATAGAGCGGAGATTAAAATATTCCAGGACTTATCCCAGATAACGTTGAATCACAGAAGGACCCTACTCCCCATCTTGACAGCACTCAGAGAAAGGTGCATCTTTTACAAATGGCGTTTTCCCTTCGGCCTTTCCGTTACCATACACGGGCGCACGTTTGTTCTGCAGACCCCGGCTGATCTCCCCCACTTCTTTGAACACGTAAGCATGAGACTTATCCTGGTCCCTGATTGGTATCGGGAGTTCACAATCCCAGCACTATGGGCAGAGCTCCTTCCTCAGGATGCTGACCTGCACACACCACGGAGAAGACCTAGCGTCACCCCGTCCCGTTGCAGAAGACAGGACCAAGCTGCACCAGCTCCAGAGGAACACCAGGGAGACCCTGATCCTGAACCTGATGCAGAGTAAGAGGCTTGGAACCCGAACACCTACCTACACTAACATAACTAAGTGAATGGGTAACGTATTCTCGAATGACTACTGCAGTTAATGTTAGACTTTTGTTGCTGTTCATCTGGTTTCTGACACCCATAGCACCTCAATTTAATGCTGTGTTCCCTACGCCTTTTGCTACCCTTCCCGATTCCATGGGAGCCAAAACAACGTTTATCCCTCACAACCAAGAGGCGATACCTCCTCTTCAGCGACCTGCCGCAGAATGGTGATACGACCCTGACCCCCCAACTTTACCCCAAATCCACACACTCTGAGGGCTATGGAACTAACTGTCGCCCTACCCATTACGCATCGTTCCTCCTGAGGTTACTGTTGCCCTACCCTTGAGGGAGAACACGGACAAGCAGCCTCTCCCACTCAACAGCATACCCCTTTGTACTCTCGAACTGTTACCCTCCGGATCACCCCCTGGCAATGGCAGATAAGACTGGGTAAACTCGGATCATCCTACTTGCCAATGGGCCCTCTGTCTCCAACCATGCTTCCAATCTGCAGAGACCGCCCTTCACAGATCCCCAACTCTGGACATTGCCACGGAGAGAAAGGGAGACAGGTAAGACACCCCCACTGCTGCCCTCAGGGGATAGCCTAAGGTTAATGGCTCCCATCTCCCCTCTGGACTAGATTTTCAGATGGGGTATAGAATAGCTTGTTTGGGCGGGCATAGTTGACCGGCGGGGGAGGATGATTCCCCCCCATACCCAGTGATTGGCAGTCCCTTTGCACACTTATGGGACTATAACTCACTCATAAACACCTTAACCTGCCACTCTATCCTGAGCTCTACTGCCCAATCATGGAGGGGAGCCAAGCCCTCTCCTTTCTCCCCCCTTCTCTCGCTGCCCGTCCTGGGTCCCCCGTCGGTCGACTCTTGTCGGAGCAAAGGCTCCAAGTAAGATTAAGAGGAGGGGACATCCCAAGCACCTAGCTCAGACAACCCCGGGGCCTCCCTATAGGCTGCCCCTGGGTTCGCTATCAATAGCTTGGGCTCCCATGGTTTTGGTTTTGGTTTTGTTTTTGTTGTTGATGTTGTGATTTTGTTGTTTTGTTGGTGTGTTGTTCTGCTGTTCTGTCGGCCCCATGTCATTGTTATTGTTGATGTCGATCCGGGTCGGCAGTCCAACATCACAGCGCTTACAGAGAAACATATATGATCTAGTTAGCTAGATCTAAAGAGCCTTATTATCAAGCCTTGAATCTGTTTACTGTTTGTAATTTGCAGTGGTGAAACTCAAAGTCCATTTACTTACCTACCTACACAAACCTGTCTACAGCTGACGCAGCTGCCCGGAGTGGATAAGACCCCATGTCACCACACTCGGCAGATGTGTCCCACAGGTACATCTTCTCTCTGAATTTGGTCCCCCCCACACACCTGAGCATCATAGTAAAACTCCCTAGCACATAACGTAACAAACTTATAAAAGAACTAGACCCTCACTAAGACCACCAATTTTCATGGTGCTCTCCTCGCTGGTCAATTATCTCTCGATTCTGCCCACCAATCTATTCCACAATCCCCCCATATCAACCAGGTTTCCACCTGGCTGGTACCCTAAAGGGATCCCACATTGTGGTCCGGAGAAGTAAATGGAGTTAAACTGTCAATAACGCACACAGAAGAAAATGGCGTTAAACTGGAAGTAACGCACACAGAAGTAAATGGCGATAAACTAGCAGTAACGCACACAGAAGTAAACTTGCAGTAACACAATCAAATATACGGTGTTCAGCCATCACTACACTGACGCTATCTGAACTGCCCCTACTCTAGCTATACACTAATGTAAAGATTAGTAACACGGTCTCACTACATTACACTGAAACTATCTGAACTGTCCCCACTCTACATGTACACTAATGTATGTATGAATGACACAGTCTCACTACACTACAGTGAAACTATCTGAGCTGTCCCTACTCTAGCTGCTCACTATGCAAAGCTGAATGATGGTCCTCACTACACTCACACTATCCCTAGACTGACACTAAACTAATATTCTACACTGATAATTGAAGCACAATAGCACAGTATAGCACACTAACTAACTAATAGCACTGAACAGAGCCCTGTTCTATCTCTCTCCATGCCACAATCACACTGAAAATGGCTGCCATTGAAAGAATACTTTTATACTGTGGGGAATGAGCCATGATTGGATAAAGTCATGATGACAGTGTCCAATCATGACTCTGACAGTGCTCTGTAACCTGATAGGCTGAAGCTTTCACTGCTTCAGAAAATCAGGGTTTGCAATGCACGGTTCAGTGCCACAATGCATTTTGGTTGATTCGGGGCCGAACAAACGATCAAACGACCTGTTTGTTCAGATATTTGCCAAACAAGGAAAGTTCGGCTGAAACTTATGCTCGGGCTGAATCATTTGCTCATCCCTATGTGTGTGTTTGTCACTTACCTGGGGAAGAGATGGCACCAGGATGCAGTATGGGATGAAGGCAAGCCAGCGGAGGCAATGTGATGCTTTGGGCTATGTACTACTGGCAAGCCTTGGGTCCTGCCATTCATGTGGATGTTATTTTAAAATGTGCCACTTACCTAAATATTGTTGCTGACCAAGCACATCCCTTCATGGAAATGGCATTCCCTAATGGCAATGGCCTCTTTCAGCAGGATAATGCACCCTGCCATGCTGCAGGTCAGGGCCGTTTTGACCTTCTCAATATTAGGTGGGTCATTATAATGTTATGGCTGATTGGTATCTCTGAACTAAAATCTAAGCAGACTTATTTTATCTGTTGTGTATGTAGCCAATGGCCACCTTAGGGGTGGCTGGTAGTTGTGGTTCACCTGTCACTCTGCCCTCAATCACACATTTCTCCTTTCATTCCTAGTTACTGAAAAGGCCGGAACTTTGTTTTGGTTGTTTTATTAAGGGGTTAAACTTGGATAGGGCAGGGATGACGGTGGGATGCCCAGAGATCAATAACCACAGTATATACACTCCTTCTTCCTCCAGCACTGATACTTGCTGACTGTTACACTCCTTCACTTCTCTCCTGCACAACACTTGCTTCTTTCCACTGGGCCTGAAGGGAAATTTATCAAGCCTCCATTACCTCTTCCTCCACCCTAGCTAGCACATGGTGAGGCCTGCACTTCATCAGCAGGAACTCCGGACCGCCCGTTACAGGCAAGGGCCACAGGCCCTCAGATTGTAAGGCCACAGGCCCTCGGGGTGTAGCTAAGTACAACTGTGCTAGCCAGATCTTGATGGACTAATGCTCCCAGCCCATCCTCTTCCAGGCCACTCCGGCCTACCTCACTGTCCACTGGCACCGCTCCTCTGACTTGCTCCTCCACATTCCACAGACTGTCCTCTTTGCTCCCAGCCTGTTCCAATCCTTTTGGCTCCCATGGTCTGTCACTCACCAACACCAGTGGATACTTTAAAGAGCCTTTCTTGTAGCCTCTCTGTTGCTCTCCTGCTCCCTTGTGCTGCTCCAGGATCTCTCTCCACTCCTGGCTGCACCCAAGCTCCCAGGCCTCAAGGTCATTCACCCACAGACCGGAGGCTCCCTCACGGGTGAGGCCTCCGCAACCCTACTACATCTCCACTCTTCCTCCCAAACTTCTCCTCCCCCAGCTGGGCAGACCACAGCATTTAAGGAGGCCTGCCCCCTGCCAATCCAGATTGGGGATTGGTCAGGGCTCCTTAACATACTTCAGAAAGTTACACCTCCTCATCCATCCCCCTTATCCAGAGCCTACTGGAAACAAAGGGGAGGAGTAACCAAGGGGTGTTCCTTCCTGCAATATCCAGCTCTCCCTGGGCCACTTCCCTGCCCAGATCAAAACATTCAGGCCTGTACTACAGTCAAGCCTGACTAAATTTGCCTCTCTTAGCAAATATCTATCTCAAAAAGCACCTATTACTGTGGGGGCTCTACATGTAATATACAGTAATCGTGAAACACAAAAAATCATAATTTGAAACATAGTTACATAGTTTGTGAGGTTGAAAAAAGACACAAGTCCATCAAGTCCAACCTGTGTGTGTGCTTTTATGTCAATAATATATTGTATATCCCTGTATATTGTGGTCGTTTAGGTGCCTATCCAATAGTTTTTCGAAAATATCTATGCTCCCTGCTGAAACCACTGCTTGGGGAAGAGAGTACCACATCCTCACTGCTCTTATTTTAGTGAATGGCCACATTTCTTTTTATATTCTCTTGCACTGTAAAGTTTTTTCCCTATTGTGGGGTCACCATTACTGTATTTGTACAATTAAATCATATCTCCTCTCAAGCGTCTCTTCTCCAGAGAGAATACGTTCAGTGTTTGTAATCTTTCCTCATAACTAAGGTCCTCCAATCCCTTAATCAGCTTTGTTGCCCTTTTCTGGACCTTCTCCAGTTCCAGCACATCCCTCCTGAGGACTGGTGACTAGAATTGAACGGCATACTCCAGGTGCGGCCAGAGCAGAGTTTTGTATAATGGGAGAATAATTGTTTTATCTCTGGAATTAATCCCCTTTTTAATGCATGCCAATATCCTGTTGGCTTTTCTTGCAGAAGCTTGGCATTGCTTGCCATTGAGACTCTCCCCCTAGTAAGTAGTTTGCCTTCATATTTTTGGCCCCCAGATGCATTATTACATTTCTCTACATTAAACCTTATTTGCCATGTATTTGCCCACCCCATTCATTTTTCCAGATCTTCTTGCAAGGTTTCCACATCCTGCGGAAAAGTTATTGCCCTGCATAGCTTAGTATTGTCCGCAGATACCGAGATTGAGCTGTTAATCCCATTCTCCAGATTGTTTATGAATAAATTAAATAGGATTGGTCCCAGGACAGAACCCTGGGGGACCCCACTTTCCACACCAGACTGTTCTAAGTACTCCCCATTTATCACCACCCTCAGGAGCCAGCTTTCAATCCATGTACTCACTTTTTGGTCCTTGCTTACAGACCCAATTTGTACAGTAGACGTTTATATGTCTACTGTACTGTAGAATATGTTTATTGAACATATTCAGTAATAGAATCTAATTTGTGAAATCTTCGAAAAAGAGTGTTTATTCTTCCTATTCAGTATTGTGCTTAACTAGAAATTCAAATTATTAAAAAGTCAAGTCATATCTCTATGTAGTCAGTATCCCCACCCACAGCAACCTATCCTCCCACCTTGTTTTTCCTTTGTTTGCAAGGAAACAATATGACTAGTTTCACAATATATAGATATTTTTGCTATTAACAATTCCCTGCCTGCCACTAGCTTAAGTTCCAGGATCCTTCCAATAACCTCCTAGCTTTACAAAAATGCCTTTGAAAATGGTGTCAATGAACGTCTGTGGTTTAAACTTGTTCAATAAGTAAAGGCCATTCAACACTGGATACACCCAGATATTGTTTGCTCAAAGAAGGTATTTTTTTTCCACCCTTGGCTCCAAAAGTTCTTAGCTTCTTTTTCATTAAAGACACCATCAAATAGTATAGAAAACTCATCAATGCTTTTAGTAGGTGAACACACTTATTATACTCAAAGGAGGTCAAACATCCAGAGTAAATATATCTCCTATTGGTAGGCACTGTACAAGAAAATCTGGTAACAATTCTGTTGAGGTTCTAACATTGTGCTATACTCCAGTGATTCTCAGCCTCAGTCCTCAAGTACCCACAACAGACCATGTTTTGGGAACTTCCCTTAGATAAAATAGCTCTTATCAATACCGTGTCATTGATATTGATTTAAAGAAGCTGTGCAAAGTAAAGGAAAACCTGAAAACATGGCCTGATGAGAACTGAGGTTGAGAAACTCTGCTGTACACACTCAGAGCAGAATTTGTTACAGCCTTGATTAGTTTAAATGACACATATCTCCAGCTAACACAGCATGCAATTTTTTACAATCAACTCAAACAGAATATCTGCTTGGCATTGTTGTTCAAGATGCACATTTGGTATGTAAAACATGAATGCTAAAAAGTAAATAAGCCTGACATGCTGTTAGCAACCAAGCTCAATGTCATAGTTACATTGTTTCTGAGGTTGAAAAAAGACACAAGTCCATCAAGTCCAACCTGTGTGTGCTTTTGTGTTAATATTATATTGTATATCCCTAAATGTAGCGGATGTTTAGGTGCCTATCCAATAGTTTTTTTGAAACTATCTATGCTCCCTGCTGAAACCACTGCTTGTGGAAGAGAATTCTACATCCTTACTACTCTTACCGTAAAGAACCCACTACACAGTCTAAGGTTAAACCACATTTCTCCTAATTTTAGTGAGTGGCCCATGTCTTTTTATATTCCCTTGCACTGAAAAGTTTTATCCTTATTGCGGGGTCACCATTACTGCATTTTTACATTAAAATCATATCCCCTCTCAAGAGTCTCTTCACCAGAGAGAATAAGTTCAGTTCTCGTAATCTTTCTTCATAACAAAGGTCCTCCAATCCCTTAATCAGCTTTGTTGCCCTTCTCTGGACCTTCTCCAGTTCCAGCACATCCCTCCTGAGGATTGGTGACCAGAATAGGACGGCATTAACCTGGAATTTATCCTTTTTAATGTATGCCAATATCCTGTTGGCTTTGTTTGCAGCAGCTTGGCATTGCCTGCCATTGCTGAGCCTGTCATCTACTGGGTTTCTATTCTAGATTCCCCCAGAGTGAGTAATTTGCATTCATATGTTTGGCACCCAAATGCATTATTTTACATTTCTCTAAATTAAACCTCATTTGCCATGTACTTGCCCACCCCATTAATTTGTCCAGATCTTCTTGCAAGGTTTCCACATCCTGTGGAGAAATTATTGCCCTGCATAGCTTAGTATTGTCCGCAAATACTGAGATTGAGCTGTTTATCCCATTCTCCAGATCGTTTATGAATAAATTAAACAGGATTGGTCCCAGGACAGAACCCTGGGGGACCCCACTCTCCACACCGGACCATTCCGAGTACTCCCCATTTATTACCACCCTCTGAACTCGCCCCCGTAGCCAGCTTTCAATCCACGTACTCACCCTTTGGTCCATGCTGACAGACCTTAGTTTGTACAGTAGACATTTATGGACAACTGTATCAAATGCCTTTGCAAAATCCAGATAGACCACATCTACGGGCCTTCCTTTGTCTAGATGGAAGCTCACCTGCTCATAGAAGGCTAATAGATTGGTTTGGCAAGAACGATTCTTCATGAATCCATGCCAATTACTGCTAATGATACCATTTTCATTACTAAAATCTTGTATATAAACCCTTATAATCCCCTCCAAGAGCTTGCATACTATTGATGTTAGGCTAACTGGTCTGTAGTTCCGAAGGATATATCTTGGTCCTTTTTTAAATATTGGTGCTACATTAGCCTTCATCAGCTGGTACCATACCAGTCAGTAGACTGCTTGTAAAAATTAGGCACAATGGTCTGGCAATTACAATATTGGATGACATGATTGACATTGGATTTACATTGTGCCACATATCTTTTTTTTTTAATAAAATACTTTTTCTACAGTTCTGTGTAGTTATCTACATTGCCCCCTTTAGTCATTCACATGGTGGAAATTATATCTGGGGGCCCTTTTGATCTACAGGGTTTTTTCAGGCTTCAATAAGATCCCCAAATCCACTGGGCCAAGGATGTGGGAATGAGACCCTTGACCCTTGTCCCCTTAAACATGGGGACAAGGGGTGTCTTTCGGGGGGGGGGGCTGGCAAGTCACACTCCCATTGAGGGTATATGGCCCCTCTTTTTCCAGGCAAACAAAGCTGCATGGCTGGTATGACTCTTTAGGGGAAATGTGGGTTTTTTTTCAGGAGTAAACCATGTAACCTTGCATATTTCAGGAGGAAGGGGACGGTGCAAGGCTGGTGCCCCCAACTTTCCTGGTTATGCAGGCTGCATGCCTGGATAATTGCAAATGCAGAAAACTAAAACAAATGGTGTGAGTTCCCCCCAAATTCATACCAAAACCTTATAATAAATAGGGGCCTGTTATGGATTTTTTAGGAGGACTCCAAATAAAAACACCACAGAGTGTACCTCCAAAATCTGTAACCAGATGCTTTTCATGCAGTCTGCCTGGTCAGAAAAGAAAGGGGCATCAAGCATTCAGCTCCCCCTTATGAACCATACCAGGAACATAAACATGCCTGACGAAAGAGCGCGCCTGTCCCTCCCACCACAGGCTGCGCGCTCAGAAACGCGTGACACGAGAGTGACGTAGGTACCTCATGACGCTGTGACCTACGCCCTGAACTTCCACAGATTGCAGATACTGACATGGCCATTCAGGATCTCGGCTCCTTTCCGGATGGTTCCATCTCACAGATCCAGCGTCATCTCCTACAGTCACCATCCCTCACCTGTTAGGGGCTTTGTTTCCCCCCCCATAGATGTGCCTGATTCTTCTTAAAAAATGTGAGTTGCTAACTGCATGTGTTTTCATAATATATTTTTAACATCTGCACCCAGAGGCGCCTTCTTTCTCTTCTTCCGGGACCATAGCAGGCAACATGCTCTCAACATAGGTAACTCTCAGCAAGGCACATTGTTCCCTTGTTGAAGGGGACAAGGGCCTAGTTTCCACATCCCTTGCCCAATGGATGTGAGGGTCCTGGGGGGGGGGGGGGGTGTTTGGTTGTACCTGTCAATGAGCCCATGTGAATGAGATCTTAGAGTGCAAAGCCAAAAGAGGTTTAGAATAAATAGTTACATAGTTATATAGTAGGTAAGGCCAAAAAAGAGTCCATCCAGTTCAGCCTGTGTAGGTATATGTGTGTCAGTGTCTACGATTTCTTTCCCATATCCCTGTATGTTGTGTTCTTGGAGATAAACATCCAAGAGTCTTTTAAAGATATCCAGACTCCCTGCAGCCATAACCAGTTGTGGGAGAAAGTTCCACATCCTTATTGCCCTCACAGTGAAGAACCCCTGTGCAGTTTAAGGTTAAAACGCCTCTCCTCCAGTCTTTTTGTGTGGTTTTGTGTCCTCGTACATTCCCTAAGATTAAAGCTTTTTTTTTCTATGCTGGGATCTCCCTTGAGGTATTTTTAAATCTCTATCATGTCCCCCCTTAAGTGTCGCATCTACAGTGAGAATAGTTTTAGTGATTGCAGTCTTTCCTCATAGTTAATGTCCTCCTGTCCTCTTATTAGTTTTGTTGCCCTTCTTTGAACTCTCTCCAGCTCTAGCACATCCATTCTGAGCAGAATTGGACAGAGTACTCCAGATGAGGCCTAACCAAGGTTTTATAAAGTGGCAGAATTATAGTTTTATCCCTGGAGTTTATCCCTTTTTTTATGCATGCTAATATTCTGCCAGCTTTGGTAGCTGCAGCCTGACATTGCGTGCTATTGCTTTATCTGTCATCTATTAGGACCCGTAGATCCTTCTCCATCCTTGATTCGCCCAGAGGTTTTCCCCCTAGTGAATAGTTTGCATTTATGTTTTTTGCCCCCATGTGCATTTCTTTACATTTCTCCACATTAAACCTCATTTGCCATTTGTCGGCCCACCCCATTATTTTATTTAGGTCATTCTGTAAAATTTCTATGTGTAAGTTTATTGGTCTGCTTATCTTTGTATCATCCGCAAAAACAGAGGCTGAACTACTTATTCAATCCTCTATATCATTTATAGATAAGTTGAATAGAATTGTTTCCAAGACCGAACCCTGAGGTACTCCACTCACCACTTCAGACCAGTCTGAGTACATTTTATTCATCACTACCCTTTGGACACGTCCCTTTAACCAGTTTCAATCACAAACCCTATGGTCCATGCCTGTAGATCTTAGCTTGTAGATTAAGCGCTTATGGGGGACTGTATCAATTGCTTTTGCAAAATCCAGATAGACCACATCCACAGGCTTCCCCCTATCTAGATGGCAGCTCACTTCCTCGTAGAATGTTAGCAGGTTGGTCTGGCAGGAACAACCTTTCGTAAACTCATGCTGATTACTACTAATGCTCTGTGAAACCTTGGATATAGTCCCTAATCCTCCCCTCCAATAATTTACCCACTATTGATGTTAGGCTGACTGGTCTGTAATTCCCAGGGATATGCCTCTGTCCCTTTTTGAATATTGGTACCACATTGGCTTTTCTCCAATCAGCTGGTACCAATCCTGTCATTATGCTGTCCATAAAGACTAAGAACAATGGCCTGACAATAACCTGACTAAGTTCTCTAAGGAGTCTCGGGTGTTAGCCATCTGGTCCCAGTGATTTATTTGTGTTAAGTTTAAACATGCAATATTTCTCACTGGGGTTTTGCTGGCAGTATCACATGTGGTATTTGTCAGAAACAGCCTGGGGGTACCCCCCAATAGCTGGTTGCTAAGGAGTGGGCTGGAAAGCAGGCTGCCGACTCCTTAACAATGGATGACCCATCAGCTGTCAGCGGGTTGCCCGCTGACAGCTGAACGTAAAAAAGCATGCCAACAATTAAAAATTGTGAAAAAAAGGGTGGGGTCCAGCCAATGCATACCAGGCCCTTAGAGTCTGGTATGGGTTTTAAGGGGAACCCCACACCAAAATTTAAAAAAAACCGGCGTGGGGTCCTTCCCAAGATCCATACCAGACCCTTATCCGAGCATGCAGCCCAGCAGGTCAGGCCCCCCGAACCATACCAGGCCATATACCCTCAACATGGGGGGGTGGTTGCTTTGGGGCAGGGGCTCTGCCTGGTGGCACACCCCTTGTGATGTCACTGACCCAGAATGCACTGGTCGGTGAAGTCACAAGGGGGGCAGTGCCACCAGATGACATCGCTGGGTGGCCCTGCCCCATAGCTATTTAAAGCGGTGGTCCGGGCTAAAAAAAAAAATTAAAAGTCAGCAGCTACACATACAGTAGCTGCTGACTTTTAATATTAGGACACTTACCTGTCCTGGAGTCCAGCGATGTCGGCACCCGCCGCCGATCTTCGGATCGGGGGACGGGTGCAGCCGCCTCCATCGCGGGTAAGGGAACCCGGACGTGTAAGCAGTACAGCTTCACGCCGGGCACCTTACCGCGCATGCGCGAGCTCTGCCGCGCTCTGCTACTGGCCAGGCGGCCAGTAGCAGAGCGAGCAGGGAGGAGGGAGCCGGGCTTCTGACGTCAGCGGCCGCGTCCGCTGGCCAGAGCTCCCGGAAGTGTGGAAAAGGACACCTGTCTAAAGACAGGTGTCCTCTTCCCCCTCCCCCCCGAAAGGTGCCAAATGTGACACCTGAGGGGGGGAGGAATGCAACCAGCGGAAGTTCCACTTTAGGGTGGAACTCCGCTTTAAGCAATGTCACATGGA